>PVYE01006507.1:7440-21107 GCA_002995055.1 Rhizopogon rudus
AAGATCGACCAGTCTGCCTGCGGCAATAAATCTCAAAACATCACAAAACACAAACGCAAGCAGATTGGTTACGAGTCTACATACGGACGCGAATTTGCAAACTGCTGTAAATTAGAATGATATTATAGCCTGCTCTCCATCCCATTCCTGCCATCAAACCAAAAACTTTCTACCGCGCCAGGGTTCGGGGAATTTCAGGTGGGCAAATTTACCCTGCAAATTTACCGTGAATGACAGGGTCAATCTCACACCCTCGAAAACAGGGTGTCAATTTGGGTCAATTTGGGTCAGGTGACTGAATGAAATAGCACGGGTAGAGTCACTGAAACAGTTTACCTTCGGTGATGTCGCCCCTCAACTCGTACAGACAAATGATAATTCATTTTATAGCAGATACACACATCTCCATCATTCCCCTCGTACCCGATCGTCCCCACGATTCGAGTGCTCTGTATCACCCACAACACACGGCAAGGCTAACTCAAAACGCACTGTATCATCATATCCCCATGATTTGGAAGACTTGTGCATCTGAAACGGCCGGCGGGAACGGCGGACCACTGGGGATCAACCCTCCAGCGGGGCATCTGCAGAGCCGGAGACGCGGCATAGGACGCAGGTGTCCCCCTTTCCTAGATAGTATTGTCCTACATGGGGTATCCTACTCCAACAGGACATGAATTTGATTTTTTTTTATAAAAGAAAAAAACGGAGGCAGGGTGGATCATGCCGTCAGGTATCTCTCATCAGAACGACTCCACGTGGATACTACAATGGGGTTTTTCGAATTCTGCATACATAGCATCGCCGTGGCCCGCCAACTACTTAATTCCTACACGTAATCCACTGAGTATGAGGTTGCACGGTACTCTCTCTTATATGATCAAGGTTAATACTGGTCTGATAATTGGCAACCATCAGCATTTACTATTGCACAACTTATTTCCCATTTCCAGCGATGTCTCTGACGCAGCCCAGACTCTCCATCCAAGACCTGTTCGCTACAGACGAGAAGTCGGATGGCCTAGAAGAGCTGGGACACAAACAATTACCTGATTCTCCGACACCTTCAGAATCAGACCTTCCAGATGGTGGCTTTCAAGCATGGGCAACTGTTTTTGGCGGGTAAGGTGCTTTTCACACTGATGCCGCACGCTACTCATCCCACCGTTGCAATGTTAAGTTTCTTGATACAGTTTTGTGGCTTTGGGTAGGTGCCAGTTCATCTCGTTGTCACATTTCAGTTAACAACACTATAACAGATACCTAACATCTTTCGGGGTCTATCAAGGTATGTAAAAGTCGCATGACTGATGTAACAAAGCTGACAAGCGAACTTCGAAGATTTTTACACACGGGTTTATCTGACCAACTATCCACCAACTTCAATATCGTAAGATTTACCTATACTTTCTAGTTTCAAATATTTGTGGTGTCAGTTACTCACAGTCAGTATCAGATGGATCGGTTCATTGGCCATATTTCTGGGGGATGGTCTCTCCTTTGTCTCTGGCCCACTGTACGACAGGGGGTGGTTGTAAGTTACCATATGATCATAGTCCGTTGTTGTTCTGTACTGATTGTTGACAGCTATCCATTGATAATTGTGGGGTCGTTGCTCCAATCACTATCCTTGTTCACGCTATCCCTCACAAAGCCTGGTCAGTTCTCCTTCGTGAGTAGCCGCAGCGACCTCGCCTATGAGTTGCTTAAATGTGTGGCTAGATTTTCATGATTCAGGGTGTCCTTTTGGGATCGGGACAGGCCTAGCGTATGCTCCCAGCATCGCGGTCGTCTCTCAGTATTTCTCTAAAAGACGCACATTAGCGATATCTCTCGTAACGTCCGGTTCACCACTTGGTGCCATTATACACCCAATCATACTTAATCACCTTTTAAACGGCCATGTTGGCTTTTCGAGAGGCGTCCTCGCCAGTGCGGGCTTCGTCAGCGCTTTGTTGGTGATCGCTTGCTCATCTATGCGCACGAGATCACTGCCGACACCTTCCGGCACTAGCTATAGAGCTGTGGCACGGGACTGCTCTCGTGATATTCTCTTTATCCTCATGACTGCGGGGTACGTTGTCTTTGGTGTGCGCTTCGAAATGTGGAGAGCTGATCGTGTGTCTAGGGCAACATTATTTCTGATTGGGTTCGATTTTCCTGTATTTTACTTGCAGCTGGACTCTATCAAACATGGGATCGATGTCAATTTTTCGTTCTACTCTGTATGTTGAAGGTTATTCTCCTTGTCGCAGACTCTCAATTCGATTTAGCTTGTGATAATGAATGCTGCGTCTTTTGTCGCAAGATTCACAACAGGAACAATTGCATCGTATACGGGAGTGCTAAATCTGACTATCTTCTGCACTGTCACATGCGGTGCACTTATCATATCCATGATAGTTCTAACTGACATAGCCTATGTGACCGTTTTTGGCGTCATATATGGCTACTTTTCTGGAGTTTGTATGTTTTACACCGCCATTGTTGTATGTTCATGTCACTGACTATCTAAGACATCGCCTTGATGGTCCCATTAATCACTGTATTGACGCCTGACTTGTCTGAACTTGGGTTAGCTCTTTGGCTTCCTTCATGTTCTGGTCACCAACGTTGACCGTCTATTCAGGGCACGGATGGGTATAACCTTTGCATTCAATGGTGTGTCTCATGTAGTTCTATTTCGGAACTCGTCACTAAGCGCGATGCCTTTAGCACTTGGTGGATTTCTCGGTGAGTAGTTGCTTTTATGTCCCATTTTTCCATTGGACCAATGTTTTCAGGCGGTCCAATATCAGGCGCTTTGCTTGGATCTCAATATAGGTGGTTGATACCATCGCTCTTCAATGGGGTGAGCACTTAGCGGTAATCGTTCCTGCATATTGGCTGAATTTCCCCCTCGACAAGATTCTCTGTCTGATCGGGAGTTCGCTCTTTGTGGTGATGCGCTTGTTAATATACCGCCGAGGATAAATGGAAGAGATAAATCAGGCGACGTAGCAAGCCGATTGGGTGGTGGTGTATATATTTGAGTTGGATTAGACTAGACTGCTGCTGAACAGGAGGAAATACAGTAGTACATACTGTGTGCAAATATGTGTACGATACATGCATTGAAAAGCATTTGTGGGTCTACAAATACTCCAGGACCGATGAACAAGCTAAGCGCAGCTGATATGTTGAATTCAAATCATTCGACAGTGGGTCTTGCCATGTCCACAAGGACGAAGGTAGTTGTTAGCGTTGTTACGATGCGTAATATGAAGGATAGTTGGTGTGTTGCTAGTTTGATTGAATGGTTGTCGATGCGTTGCTTGATTGATGGAAAGTATAATGGAGGCTCTGATGATTATTCGATGTTAATAGGGACTGTACATGCGCTACTTATACTGAAAGGAGGAGAAGAGTAGTCCGGGTATAGATAAAGCCAAAGGGCTTGGTTAACGACCGGTAAAGGCGATAGCTGAAGGGAGTGGCGTCGTATTTGATAGAGTAACGAGAAACGATATAAGAATTGTTGACAGGTTGAAGACAGTGGCGCTACGAATGGAAGAATGGTGATGAGAGAAAGGGTAGGTAAAGGGTCGGGTATCGTGCTTGACAGACGGTCTAGGCGTGAACGTTGTGGTGAGAGTATGTCGCCGTTGGCGGGTGCATTTCCAGCCCCACCTGTTTCTCATCCGTCGAAAGGTGAGTACACTGACACAACTCGTGGATTAGAACCGTTTACAAGAACCAATGAGCATAAGTAAGATAGTACCTGAGACCATATTCTTCCTGGTCATAGTGACCTTTCAGATGGTGTACAATGTCGACATCACTCATCCTGAGTGTGAAATAAAACTGAGCCGGTTCTTGTATTTCATTGGCAGTGGATATACTCACTGGATCGGACTGCAGTGACACTGACTCGGATGAGACAGGTTCCAAACTCACGACATAGCTTATGCTGGTTGGTGCGTCGACGATAGTCGGTCATGATGTCCTCACCGGAGGACGCTGGCACAGACGACTCCGACACGCGCCAAGTTTCTTTTGAATTCTGATGTGCACAGTCCACTGGCAATACACCATCAGACTCACGATTTGAGTAGTAATATGCTCAAGCAGCGATTGGGGTTCTGATAGGAAAAGCTAAACAAAGTTCCTTAGCGAAGCCGATCACTCCCGTTTTCCATACGGCCCGGCGTCACGTATGTTGCACATTGAATGCAAAGGTTTTTGTGCCTTGAAAACTTTATTTTGAACTTGCGACCAATTGACAGGAAAGAAGGGTTCTGCTGGACTTGCAAATTGAGGCAATACAAACGCAGAAGTATAATTTTCATAGTCGATGTGTCAATCAGCAATCCTCTCAATCGTAAGTTCCTGCTTTCGAAACCTTCACACCACCTCTCCCCGCAGTTCCCACTGCCAGTGGTCGTTTTGATGAAGATGGATACACCATGATCGCCACCGAGGAGTCAATGCCAAGTTGTCAACCTCTCACGATACCAGTAACATATATAAGTACTACCATTGTCCATGAGTCGGACATTGGCTTGTATTTCTTTGCAATCGGGGCCATACTGAAATAGATCTTCGACAGCGACACTAGTGACTAGTCAGTTTACGCTAGAAGAGTCTGACCAAATCCGCGCGGTGGTGCCATCTTTAACTCTCGAATTCGCGAAGCCTTCAAGTCACAAGGTCCAACTGATGTTTCGATTTCTGCTCAAACAAGAACACGACTTACTGTCGTGACGTGCGAGTCATGCTGCCAGCTAAGCCGTCAGTCTGATATGCAGACATTGAGCTATAATAACGTGCAAAGGTCGGTCAAATCCTGGATACAGAGTACTCACAGCACTGCAAACAAGGCCATTGCAGCACGGGCTATCGCTGTAGCAAATCTCGCCTTGCTCATTATACTGTGCACTAACGGACATAGACTCTATTCGGAGCAGTAATAGTGACAAGGAAGGAGAAACGCATAGTTCGTGTGAGGTGATATGGGGCCAGATAATGGAGTAAAACCCTGGATGCGCTGTAGGAAAACCCGTTGGCTATAAGTGATTGTTGTGGGCAGACCTCGGCAGTTCTCCCAGTGAATCCGACAGGGTCGGCTCGCGGTAGAACTCCACTGCAAATAGTGAGAATGTAGGCAGAACATGCAGTCTGGCGACTCTCTAGTCGCGGATCAATAATTAAAATAAGTATGACTGCAGCATTTGCAGTGCAAACTTCCATGTCCGTCAAGTAGTCGACGTGGCAATCGCCAAAGAAGAGTCAGATGAGCACAAATTCAGGCAGATGACCTATTTCTATCTCGGCAGGTGACCACCTTCTGACTTCTGGCATTGCTTTTGGCTAACGTGTACTACCCAGATGGGCTCTTATCAGCGATTAAGCACGCCTGTATGACAGAGCATCGTCACCAGGTGCCAGCGCAGTAGTCATTGAGGCTAGAAGCGAACCAGCTGATTTTCCACGAACAGTCCATGATCGTGTCAGGTGGTCGGGATAGCCACAACAGGCTCAGTCGTTGCCTGGTAAAGAAACTATAAGTAGTTGACGGCCTCTCAACGCCCTCTCATCCCGTACTTCCCTCGACTCTGCGACAGCGGACTATCTGTGCTTGTCTGTCTAGTAGTGCTCAACAGGCTAGCCGCAATAGCAAGCCCAGCGCCTAGGAAGTTGGAAGTCCGACGCCTCTTGCAAATCCCAACTCGGAAGAACTGCAGCCTGGATCCACGGAGCCCGCAGAAGATCCTGCAGCCTACAATCTACGAGACCAATTCCACACGACTAGCACGAAAATACACTCTACTGCTTCTGACTGCCTCGGTTACACCATCAACTCATCCACGTCTGCTCCACCCAGGTCAGTTCACCCCGGACCGCACAGGAACATTCGGTAAGCGTATTACATCGCGAATGTCCTCGAACAATGAATGAGTCGTGACCAAAGTGAGTTTGTTTGGTTGCATATTTTTGATCGAATTTGTTTTGGTTAATTTCAAATTCCCCAGAGTGTTCGGGGTCGTGGTTGATCGCACTTTCGATTTTGTTTGCCAAGATCCAATGATGGCAAAACAAGGTTTTACAACTTTGTCACTACCCGCGGACCGATGCGGACCGCCACACATCAGAAAACGACGAATAGATCTCTCAAAATTACCCCGCAGCTTATACCGCATATGGACATCTCCTTTCGATGGACGGTTCTAGAGGGCTGTATTCTCAGCGTCTCTCTCAAATACTACAAGCGATATCTCAGATTGGCATCTGTGGCCCAGACTTCTGCTGATTTGAAGGCCATCCCTCGAACCCCCCAAACTGGTTCTTTGTTCTCTAGCTCAGGCTAGAAAATCCGAAGTATATCCTTCACCCTAGAACGAAAACTTATCAGGCAGGCTTGACACGTCCACTCGCGATTGTGGGCTTAAATTATCGACTCTTCCTCTATTTGGTCAATCATTTCTCACCCTTTGCCGCTTCTGACATTCTGTCCGATCGATAATCGACTAAGACTTGGACGCTGGTTGGTCGGGGTGGACTTGCCGAAGCGGGTCATAATAGTCCCATGAACGGGCAGTGAAACTAGGATAAGGGAAATGACACAGCGTCTGCATAAGTACGTATGAATATTCTTGCGCGCAATGTGTCGTGATAACATTCTAAGTAGTGGCCACGAACCGAAATTATGCGCCTCGAGCCTTTGACTCTCGCTTCGCTCAATGCAATTACCTAGGAGCCTTCGGTGAAGAGCTTCAAATCATACCCCCTTGTCGCCGTTGTCAAGTCATTTCAATGGGGTGACTCAGTTCAGCAATTCATTTCGCCCAGAGGGCGGTGTACTCGGACCATTGCTTACCGAGTTTACGTATATATCCAGTCTCCAACTTCAAACGATGCGGTCAGCGCCCAACGTTTTGCTCCTTTTAGTTTGTGGCGACATTTCCGCAGCTTTATCGAGCGTTCAATGCCTGAATAACCATATGCAAGAGATGACGGTTACAATCGCATTGAGACCTCTTACCGAATCTTGGGCACACGGGAACCATTTGCTAGTCCGGCGGTAGTATTCCACTCTGGAGATTCCTAGGTTATTTTTTAGGGTTCAATTTCTATCTTCTCGGAGGATGTACCCTAGGTCAATACTAATCAATCTTTGCCGCACGTTTGAACGCGCAAACGTTTTGCCGCAATGTGAGGGAACTCCTCCGTCGGTGCTCCGTTCTCGCGTTTTAGGCGCGACGAAGATCGAATTTCTCTCCAACATCAAAGGTGTGTTCGTTCATTTGTAGAAAATTCACCTAGGTAAGGTACAACTTGTACTAAGCACCCACCAAGTTCTTGAAATATCTTCTCATCAGGGGCAACTGTTTCAGAACTGACGACCGGTAGTTATCAACGGGGTACCGGCTACCTTCAATTCCACGTCCGTCTCTGTCTAGAATGCAACAAGATGGTGTCCGTACTGATCGTCGATCTCGTCAAATGTCATCTAATCCTGGCTGGCCAGGGATTTGAATTCTGTCGTCCGCTTGTCCGGGCTCTATCCTATTACCTCACCAGCCGCAGACAAGCACTCCACATACTCGTGGTACACCAGTCGACCGGCGCCGAGATCCTATTCCTGGACAATTCATTCCGCTTCCCCGTCCGGATTTGTCAGCGCGGTCGTTTTTCAGGTTGCACGCACTCTGCGAAAAGGCTATGTTCATCCATATCGAACCATTACGATATAATTCTAGTCTATGTAAGTCAAGCTCATGTCATAGTTTAGAAACAAGTAAGCCTGTCTACAGACTTTAGAGGGGCATAACGGACCGGACAGACACCGCTTGCTTCTCTAGCACTGGCCCAGCCCGGGCCTTACTTTCATGCTTTTCAATGCGGCCTCCCACAGTATGGTGCGCCATGCTGTTCTGTCAACCGCTTACCGGTTTCTATTCCCTGCAACGCAGGCCGAACCCCTGGACACCAAGTTTTACTACAGAACTACTCCACTCTTACCGGCATAAAGCCCCTGTCGTCCGCGGCTGGCGTTTTTTGTTGTTGTTGTAACTGATGGGATTCCATTCCCTCGCTGTGCTGACTTACTTTTCCCATAGATTTCCTGATTCGTCGCGGTCCCCCTCGCCCCATTGTTTATATACATCGTCTGGACTCGTAGAGCCTCTTGAATATACATGGCTGGCTCTATGGTACTCTATTCTACATCATGTATGTCGTCGTCGGCTTAAATCGGATACCGCTCAAGAGTCAAGGCTCTCCGCGATCCGTAATTATTGGCACGCCACACACCCTGTCCTTCTCTTTTTTTTCATTAAGCAAGATCCGCCCCTGCACTAAGCACTAGTAAGGCCCTTCAGCACGCCTTCAGGGTCGTATACTTTAGCATCGCATCGCATCACATCACGATGACGAACCGATAAAGCGATATTTACTCATTCTTGATGATCTTCGCGGTGATCAAATACATCGGATTTTTTTTTAACTTGCCCCGGGCCCTCGCCCTCATGTTAAGCTTCGACAAGTAAAACAACACCCCGAAGGATTATGTATGGAATAGGAATGTAACGATACGATACCAAGACGCCTCGGCGGTACGTCTTATATTACCTACCTGAGATACGCGGGGGTCATTTATAGTACTAGTTATATTTTGAACTTTGTGGGGCGCGGGTGGGAGTTAGAGCCCCTAAGGACCGCATCGATGGGATGCATGAGCCTGAGTGCGACTGCATTTAATTGTCATTGTCTTGGTGCCTGTCATACTTACATAGCTGAAGGATGATGGTTCTTGGTTCTTACGCCCATTTTACCAAAAACGCGTCGGTTGGCTTAAAGCTGGTCCGCGAGCGCCTATTACATATTACTGTCTTTATCATACGCTTTCAGTGATGGTGAAATGACATGTCATGTCAAGGGCGGATTGAAAATAAACCAGTGTAAATTCGACTGCGGAAGAAGCGTTATTACGATTAATAACTATGGATCGTTGGAGCATGCATGCATAAAATAGCTGGATGATTATCCTGAACTCATTTTCCAAGAGGTGAGACTCGGGGAGCGCAAGATCTTGGTATAGCCTGAGGCTTATCACATATGCTACGCTTCCGCAATTGCAATCTGTATCTATATCTAATCTTAGAATAAGCTTACACCCGCGGGCCAACCTACCCTCCTTCAGTACTATTGGAATCGCCGCTCAGACGTCGCACCTAGCAGTGGACACTATAGATGAGTACTTGCCAAGGTACTCGTCCATGCGATGCATCTACGCGACGCGTCTCGGATCGCCACTCCACCTCCGAGCCCACAATCTCCCCATTACCAGGGGAGGGAGGCTTCTCAGAGTGTCGGCCCGGCCAGCCCGCAATTGTAGGTGTGCACACATTTATATGGAACATCGTTGCCCCGACCTGACAGCGACATAAGCATGCCTATCTCCCACTTTCGTTTTTATTTCTATTACATTACATACCATTGGGCGTAGACTTTCCATTCCATTCATTCATTCCCTACGTGCGGGAACTGCCTTTTTTCCTGCATTGCTTTTGACATGGGGCGGGGCTTGGACTTGTTCTTGATGCCCGCTTTTCGAAGCTCGAGCTAGACTCGACCACCCTCTGCTGTTCTTGTTTTCGCTATTGGTGGTCTGCTACTCCTTCCGTTGGGGTAGAAGGTTGAACTTTTAATCGATGGATTCGGGACGGGGATGGACTCGGCGATTCTGGACATCATCGGTGGTGGAAATTGATGCCATCGATCTTGGACAGTGGTCGAGGATGTAAAGTTACCGTCCAGATTTTCGAGCACGTAGTCTGGGCAAGGAGAGACGGAATCGACTGTATATTATATGCAATGACTTCAATTTATGCATGATGAGCGGTCGACGACATTTAGCTGTCCGGAGTGGCACAGATGAGATTTGGATCTGGAGTCGGAGTTGCTCTTGGTATAGAGATCTGGTCAACGCCCATTGACAAATACGTACGCTCCTATGGCTACGGCCGAAGGGTTCTGGATTGCATCGCGTTAGAAGACTGAAGTGCCTGCGGCGCTCTATCTTGCGCTTGCTATCAATGAGATCGGTATGGACGTTTGTGTACTCCTTCCTGATAGGGCGAGGAGTTCTAATCGAGTTTCGATCAGATTGAGGGTGAGGAACTTGCCACTGGCAGTTCGGGTCGCACGTAAGACTGATTTAGCTCCGTACCGGTTTGTCCTTGATGAAGGAGTATAATCATGGTGAAGGAAGTGGGATAGGATAGAGGGCGGAGAGGACGGGGTAGCGGCTCTGCACTGCATTAGACCAAAATTGCGTTTGCGTTCTGTCAAGTGAAATAGCAACGGGGATATGTCGGAAGTAAAGGATGGGACATAATGTCAAGAATGTCAGTGCGTGGCATGACTATGAGTCGCGGGAGAAGAGATAATGGGATTTCTGAAGGTGGAATGGCGGTTCCGAGGCAATGAGGATTTCAGAGCTGGGAGTGATGATGTAATAGAATTATTTTGAAATATTTGTGTACCTTTTTTTTCCCATACTCGGACCGAGACCCCGGATTCATATGTATGGGGTGATAATAAAGTGAATTGGAATAATTGGTTGGTTGTGTGTTGTCGAATACCCCCTTCCCCGTATGTCGTATACCGTAGTGAGACAAGAAGGATTCCAGCTTCCTTCCCCTGCCCATACAACTTCTTCTGCATCCCCATCCAACACACCAACTTCACCAACTTCAAATCTTTTCATGCCACCAAATCTATCTTTTCTTCCAGATTCTTTTCGCAAGTTTCCAAGTGCGGCACAAGCTCATTCTCACCCACCACCCACCATCGATTTTACAGACGACCTAGCCACACTTATCGACCCACACCCATCCCAGGAGCGTAGTACATATGACCCTGACCCGTACCGCCACAACATCTTCGACATCAGCGCACCAGCTTCACACTACCGTCCCCCATCATCAACTGACATATACTCAAACTCAAATGACCTACCAGTCCACAATTTTAACAGCACTCTTCCAGCCTTAAATAGCAGTCTCCGCTACGAACCACACCCAGATCCCTCTCATTTCACTTACCGCCACACTCCATCCCCCCACAACCCCAACTCTCGTAGTCGCAGTCGTTCACGCCCCCCAAGCCTCGGCCCGACCAGAACTTCTCGCCGTGATCGCCGTGCCAATAGCATCAGCTCCCATGTCTCCGGGACTTCCCCACCACCTCCACCCGCTCGTCCACATTCCATCGTTATTCCAGGCAGAGGCGGCGGTTCAACCATGGGCGGCTTCTTCGTTCCCGGCCAAACTGAATATTCGCTTCCCACTCCCGACAGTCTCTCCCACTCCTTTGGTGGCTTCCAGGGCTATAATGCGGCCACCCCTGCATATGCCCCACAACCCGCTTCCTATGCTTCTCAGAACAACGTTAGCGTCAATTATGGGAGCTTCGGTGCGAGGACGGGTACCCCTAGCATGGGCATCAGTCCGAGCGAAGTCTCGACTTTGGGCATGCTTGCCAGCAGCCCTACCTCTGCAGCTCCGACTACCAAGGGAAAACATACCGACGGTGATGGCCTGTCAGAAAAGAGGCGCAGAAGGAGGGAGAGCCATAATGCTGTTGAAAGAAGACGGAGAGACAACATAAACGAAAGAATCGGAGAGCTGGCAGGCCTAATTCCAGGCGTGCTGTTCGAATGCGATGGTTAGTTCTCGTGCCTAATTTCCTCGATCTTCCCCATTTTTAATCGATCCCCCATAGCGCCACTTATTCCCCCAACGTCCCCCACCTCTCTCAATGCCACTTCACCAGGCGAAAACAGCGGCGATCTCTTCTCACTCCCCCTCCTCCCCGATGCATCGACGTCTGAAGAGGGCCTCCCAGATGTACCTGAAAACGGAGTCCCACCTGCCAACGGGAACACCGTCAAAAAAGACCCGAGCGAAGATGGAGACGATGGTGCGCTTTTTCTCCTTTTTTTGGTTTGCCATGACAATTCTGACGTTTCTGTGCCCCACACAGCCCGGTCGGCCAATAACATCAATGCGAGTGGCGGTGTGAACGGCGGGATCCCTACGAATGGGGTGACTACTGCGAACGGCTCAGAGCCGCAGATGATCAAAGCGAACAAGGGGATGATATTGAGAAAGGTGGGTATTTTCTTTTCTTTGGGACTGCTGGCGTCGGTTTTTGCGCCTTGTTCACACTTCGTTCTATTTTGCTGATGCATTCCTCAGTCCGTGGAATACATCCGCTACCTCCAACAGCTCGTCAGCGTGCAAGCTTCGCGTGGACGCGATCTCGAAGAGCGCAACCGCGCCCTCGAGCTCGAACTCGCAGCCATCCGAGGCACACCCATGCCCCTGCCCATGCCCGCATCCCGATCTGCATCCAACTCGACCTCAGACTCGTCTCTCGATTCGACCTTTTCACAATCCCCCAGACTCTCCCTTGCGTCCTCCCAAACATCCCTGCCACAATCGCAATCCTCGTGGGAAAGCGAGAGGAAGTGGGAGATGGACGTGGAAGAGCGAGCGGGGGATCATGATGAGGAGCGTGGTCGGGGACGCGCGCGTGCAAGGAAGGAGGATGTTGGTGGTGTGAAAGATCGGGAGGGCGATGTGGTTGGTGGACTTGGGCTTGAGGATGATGAAGGGGAGGATAGCAGCAGTCGGGAGCGCGATATGGAGACGTGACAGCACAGCACTCGCTGTGGTCGTATTTCCCGTTTTGCATGCGTTTGTCGCACGCCCCACCTCACTCTACACTCACGGTTTCATGTTCATGCTCACGTCCTCTCATGCCTGCACGTTCCTATTTGTTTGTTTGGTTTCCCCCTCTTGTCCTCTCTCCTCTCTTTCTCGCTCTCTTGCACACTGTATCATTCATATCCGTGGTTTTCATGTGTTATTCCTCCTTATTGGTCCAGGGTCTCCTCGTCGTTCTTGACTTCATACATACATACATGATATCGTCATGATCGCCTCCATCCTCATCTCCACCTTCGCCTCCACCTCTATCTCCAGTTGTCTCCGACACCCACCCACCCATACCCACCGCGACGACTGAATCCACACACGATTCGGTCAGGTGTTTCGCGGGCCCTGATTTGGATGTCACGGCCAACATAACTTTATGGGCTTCTGTCATACATGCTACAGAGGCGTCCGTCACCACGCGCCATGTTACCCATCGCAATGACACCGCAGCCCTACCCTACCATACCCTGCACACCACCACGCCACGCCACGCCCACCAGAGACTTCTCCTTCCTAAAGCCGTCGACTCCACCCGACTATACCATCTTACTCATGACTCCATGATCCAGCCTCCGGCATGAAAAAAATTGAAAAATGAAATGTGTAAAATGCAAACATGTAAAATGCAATATTTTATCTATCTACGTCGTATCAATATGATTGGAATTGAAATTTGAACTCGAGCTTGGGGTTGACAGGTGTACTGTGTAGTATGTGTTCGAGATTATACATGTGGACTCGGAGCTCATCACAACGCCATAACGACGGGCTAGCCCCTAGTAAGCCTATACACCAGTCCGAGACATCTAGATTCTGGTACGGTATACCCCGACCATCTCGTGCACTTCTTTCATCCATGTAAGGTTGCTACATTTTGTAGCAGTACGAGTTCGAAGTGAT
>PVYE01006521.1:16589-33619 GCA_002995055.1 Rhizopogon rudus
GGCCTTGCAAGAGCTGCCTGGCGCACAGCACCTGTGCCAATCCTCCCCCCACCCAGTTCAAGTTCACTATCATTTCCTGTAGCCCGTCGTGCCCCACCACCTCCACCACCTCGCCTTCTGACTTCCCAATCTATCCCATTCCCCTCAGAAGACCCATTCAATGACTCTAATTCATGCACCGTACCTATACCCCGCCGGCCAACTCTCCAACGCACGCACTTCGCTCCGCAATCATACACCGTGAGACTACCCAGCTCTAATCCCATTGACGCCCTGCTGCGTCAGCGAACTGCACAACGAGCTGCCATGGAGCGCGAGACCCGGTGCAAAGTTGTTGCCGGTATCCTGCTTAACCGGGTGCATGCAGTGGGGAAACCTATGCGTCGGGTACCGCAGAGTCCAGAGTCGCCTCGGCCCTACAGGCGCAGCAGACTATCAATGATTACTACGGCAGATGATTACTAGTACGTGTATTTGCAGGCCTTGATTGTGTCGGTGCTTATGTTACTCTTTTAGTTCTTGAATTGGTTGGGATATATGTATTATGAAGAAGTTGGGTTGTTGGGACGCAGTTTTTACGGATATAATGGACCTATGTGTTGTACAACAAAAATGGAATCGACAACTGGGCACTGGCACTTCTATGACACTGTCATGCACGATGTATTTTTGAACACGTACAGCACTTGAACGTTGGTACTTATGAGAGTTCCAAGTGGACAACTGGGAGGGTAACCGAAAGTGCTATCAATTCCCAGGACAACCTCATCCAATCGGAGTCTCGATAACACACTGCCTTTGCATGAGTAGATTGCAAACAGTTGTAAACTTGCTTGCATCAATAACTAATCTAAGCACCATCCTTCATTTGTACTCACTGTCACCCACTTGGATTATGATCTCGCGGACCGCGATTCATTCCAACCAATCCTGAGGGCCTGACAGCCCGAGAATCCCGTCTGAGACTTAGTCCATGCACTTATTTAATAGGGCTGGTCAACGTACAGCGTCGTACAGCGTATCATGACTCGGATGGATCATGGGGCTATACGGTGCCTGTAATACGGTGTGCTGATATTTTTGTCGCGTATATCGCCACAGCTGCTACGAGGTTGAACTTCTTTGTGCGTAATGTACCAGCTTCGCGCCTTCTTTTGACACTGACGCGGTGACCAATCCTAACAACAACCTGACTTCTAGTACCTACAGTGACTGTGATGATGCCGTTGCATATCGAGTTGCTCAGGGATGACTTACATGACCTATATACAACGCAGCATGTCACTATGGCAGCGGCACGAGAGGCTACTTCGCGATCTTCCAAAGATAACTCGCACTGTGTCGGCGTAAATGTGGGTTCACTATCAAAGGTAAACCCCACGGCGAGATACAAGAAGCAACTGATGAGAGTTAATTCCCAGCCAAAACTTACAGAGGTGACTGAGAGTGGCTGATGGTGATTTGTGAAATGTGGTCAGACACGACGACTCGTGGTAGGACGTGAAATCTGCTCATTCACAAAAATACAAATCCTTTTTGTCAAATCTGTTTTATCGCGTTTTGCTCGATGTCTGGCGTCCGCAGTTCGGTGGGTTGCAGCTTGGACTTGGAAATTTTTTTTGAGGGTTTGCCCCAATACGTCAAAACAATATCCTTAGCTATCCCCATATCTGTGTTTAGATCGCATTGGTGAGGTTGCAAGGTGTTTTATGCTTACACTCTAGCGGCACTCAGCAAAGCACAGCACCGGCGTGCTAACGATCCCAAGATTCCCAACGATCTTCCCCGGTGCAGTTCCAGGCTCGACAACAAACATCACTATGCATTGTCGGAACCCCCCGTCACCCAGGACCGCCTGTCGCTAACAAATCCAAGACCACTCGATTATAGGGCTCGCGTACAATACTTGAAATCAAACATCGTCCAACTAGGTTCAAGAGCTGGACTCGTGTTCAACTGCATTTAGTGGGGAAGGGCAAGCAGAGTCAAACAGGACCCTCGATGCAGATCCTGCTGCTCAGGAGATGGTGCTCAGCTGGGATACCCCACTGTGTAGCATAGGAAGTGGTGTTGAGTCAGATGTTCTCCTACCCTTGCTACTGTCCAAAACGAGTGGTTAAACGGTGTAATCATCAACTTAGCGACACTCACTGAGCGAATTTAAATTCTGCTAACTCCCGCAGACTCCCGACGTATCACAGCCTCACAGTCAACCCTTATTGCCCGTTCTCAGCTTTACATGAAACCTCCAATTCGTTATTGAGCCAATGGACCACTTGCACAACTTGCCTTTCCTCGCCTGTCATGCCACACACCATGTACCAAGAATAAGCTCCGAACTGTCTATTTTTTACTTCCCATATCAATAACAAATCATGGGGTCACCTTCCAGATATTGATTTTGCTCAACAAATCTTTTGAATATGGCCTGCGTCTCCCCCACACTCAGTTGATTGACCTACTTACCTCGTCCTTCCAGGTAACTAAATGCATGGTGCGATAGAGCCATGCCTCAGATTCGCGCAATACGTACTTACTCTCACTTCTCGAGCACAGGTCAATCCGGGGGTACCCTCTTGTCGCCCGCATAACGTGTTATCTGCCATGCCACTCCTGACAGCACGTCAGAACAGCAATATTCAATTGACGACAGAACAGGTGTTGACTTGCTGCCAAACTCTCTATTATCTTCGACTACGGTTGCTGTGAAGAACTAGAGGTCATGAATGTGGGTATGAATACAAGTGCGTCAAACCAGGGTTCGGTTGCCCATGGAGACACCACAGAGCATGTGGCGTCAAAGCGCAAGCGCGCGGCATCGATGACTGCGGAGGACAGAAAAAAAGCAGACCGCAGTTGCAGACTTGCAGATTTTCGGAGTTGGTGACATGAGCCGCTCAGCCACTATACCAGAAACTAACGGGCGATGAAGCATGCTCGTGACCAGCCTGACTTATGCTACCACGGATAAGTTCTCAAATCTGACGCCTTGTCAAACTGGCCGTGAGTCTAGACTCGGATGAGGGATGGTTCACTCAATATTCACCGAAGATCACACCATGCGTGATCGACCGGAACATCTTTCTAACACATCGCGCACTTAACGGTTCCTAATCACTGTATTACTGCCAACGATGTGCTTCTGGAGACAGTATGTGCAACTGCTAGATTCTCACCATGGTTTTACTGACGCCCTCTTTAGTGTTCGCAAAGTTTACCTGCGCTGCAGCCACGCTCATAATCTTGTAAGCAACACACAAGTCGGCCCTCGGCAACGCGACTCACATCACTGCATTTGCTACGTTAGCCTGACGAATTGGTGAGACATCACAGGGCAGTAAGACCTTCTACTAATACGTCTAAATGCTTTTGCAGATTGCCTGCGATAGTCCCAGGTGCAGATTTAGTCCTAACCACCCTCTTACCTGCGTTCCTCCCATATGCAGGCAAACCTGTTGGCAATCGTGCGTGCACACGACTCAGATGTGATCCTAATTGCTGACTCCGACGAAAATTCCTTATTATCACTTCATTTGCATTTTTGACATCGTCGCTCTCTCGTCTCGTCATCAGCCACCAGTACCCCCCACAGCACTGTAAGCTCATAATTACTATTCCTCGTGCTCGTATCTGACACAAGCCAAATAGCCCTGAACATTGATAGGTTATGCCCCAACTGCGAGCCTGTGAACCACCACTGACTGAGGGCGAGTTGTTATGTCAATATCTTAATTGGTTGGATGTCCTAACAGTTTCCAGATATACTATGGCTCTTTCACACCTTTACGGAGCGGAGATGTTGGGTCGTTGAGGCGCAATTTTTATGGATATAAAGGGCGGGCCTAGTATGTATTGTACAATAAAATTTCAAAATCGACGACTGGGAACTGGCATTTCTTTTCGCGCACAGTAATTTCTTGAAAACATATGCAGTACTTAAACATTGATATTGATTAAGAACTAGACATGTGTTCAACTGTAGTACTTTTGTGGACTAATGGACCTCGCACGATTCCGCTGGCGCACGCTCCCAAAGGATACGCAAATTCAACTCCTCGTAATCGTTAGGCTGAGGATGAAACGGGGAAAAACGCGAGCCAATAAAACGGCCGAATTTCAGTGCCATCTCGCATCCATCAATTCCCAGGACGACCTGATCCAATCAGAGTCTCAATAGCACACTGCCTTTGCACGCGATGCAACGAGCAGATGCAGACTTGCTGGGTTCATTAACAACCCTCCTAAAGACAACCACCATGTCGGCCAAGTTTCACTTCCAAGCCTTGTGAAAAGAGGGGAAAACGTTCTAAGGAATCAGACTCTGCGCGTGCAGATGGTGTGCCAGCTGGCGCCCAACCGTGGCAGAATATGAGCTTCTCTAGGCCCACGCTCTGAGACCGGGCAACCATCCACTCACCGATAAGTACCGCTCATAGAGCGCCCCATCGACCAAGCTCACTCTGAACGACATGAACTACTCATTATCCATGGACAGCCCGTTCAACACCGCATTACACGCGCCAGAAGGCCGCGCAGCGTATCGCATCGATACTTATTTGAGTTCCATTACAACCACCGTCATCAAGAAATTGGCCGGTGGCGGTCAGAGCGAAGTTGAGATCGGGAGAGTAGCGTGGCAAGGTGGGAGACCCGGGACGGCCGTCGTTCATGGGCACGAGATGTTCGTCAACAAAAGCAGTTTTTTCAGCTCGTAAGTCCTTTCTTTCTTTCTCCTTTTTTTTGGATCTGGAATTGAAAGCGACTCTTTTTCGTTTCGTCATAGTTCAAGAACGTTCACAGCACTCAACGGTCAGTCGTATAAATGGACGTTCCATGAAGGATCAGCGTTGGTGAGTATCACATCCCAGCGCCCCATCGCCAAAATCCAAAGTTCAAAGTCCAAATGCTCTGTCTGGCCACTTGAATACATACTGACTATGATTCAAAGATGGCAAGCAACGACAGCAGACAAGCACCAGCCGCCACCTACACGCCAGCGACCAGATCAAATCCCGCGCTCATACACATAACGCCTCACGGCTTGACCATCACCGATGATGTCCTATTGAGCTTTGTCTGCGTCGAGGGCGAGCGGAGACACGCGATGAGGAAGAGTTTGGGATGATGAGGTGGCGCGTGGATTCAGTTTCAGACGCACTTTCCGATCGATCGGTTTAGTGCTGTTTGTTTTTTTGTCTGTTTTTTTTTGGATGCTGCAGCAGCACGCATCTTCATTCGTCGTCTTTCTTTTTATTTCAGCATGCATCTCGCGCGTCCGTGTATTTTCTAGTTGTCTGAACTCACTGTGACTGTGTCCTGCTCGCTGATTTTTTTTTTCGATCATACTTGCTTGAGTCTAGATGCTCATCATAAAGTACTTGTGCATATATTCGATCAAAAGAGCCGTTCATGTTTCCTTGAATAAATTCGAACCAGCTGACCTTTGACAATAAATCACAAAAGTTAAATCCCTCGTTGGGATGTTATCATCCGCCTGTGCCAGAATTTCGACTATGACGTTATAATAAATGGTTCGACGCATCCAGTGAATATAATGAACGTTGAGCATCCCTGCGCGCCTGTCATGTCTCACGAAGCAAAATTACAAGCTGATTCCCTATGGATGCGACCAACTGGCGAGTCATCTAAACCCAATTAATTTTCGATGCATACGCGATTCCGACTTCAACTACTAGCTGTAACCCAGCATCTTTAGTTTATGAGTCTCATTCTTCACTTTGCACGCGTTCAGTGTCGATGCTCTTCGCGGTCCTCGTACTAGTACTAGTCATAAGAGTTTTGTTCATATGGAACGGTCAACGTCTTCTTCCTTATGGTCATCTGGGTACGAGTCCATAGAACAAGCGAACCAACATTGTATTTCGTTCATTGAGCTATGTCCTTTAAATGAAAAAAGGCAAGCACATTTCAAAGACAACTTGGAACACTAAAATCTGTACGAAATATGCATGGTATGTCCAAAAAAAATGTGAGATTGACATTTATCACTGCTGTCTGGCTGAACCTCCAATCGAGGGACTTTCTAAGTCTTGGATGGCGTCTGCTGACTCAAGCGTAGAGAACCTTCGTCCACGTCCATGCTGAGAAAGTGAGGGTCGAGTATCCTCGTCATCAGAGCCAGAGTCAACAGCGTGCCCGGTAGCGGAAGGAAGAGCACTTGGCCGGAGATCAGATGACTTGAGTCGTTGATCAGGCTTCTTTTCTCCTAAATTCTTATCGGGGATCTAGACAGGATTCCATTAACCAAGAACTGAACAATGACGACCTGCTGGAGACTTACCGGTAGTCGGACAATATATGCTAGGAACGTGGAGCACGCAGCGAGCGTGAACACAGCGCGGAGACTGGCGGCATACGAGTCTCTCGCTATGCGCTGCAACTCGGGCGACAACTTCCCCACGAGGGTGGCCGAATGCCTGATTTTACTCACTATCTAGATGATTTGAGAGGGCATAGTACCGATATGGATAGCGTCAAATATAATAACTCACCTCTGCTGCGTCATCACCATGTATCCTTGACCGAAGCTCATAGTCAAGTTTGGATTGGAATAACGCCGATGAGATAGCAACGCCTCCTACTTGTCCTACGCCCAACTGGTCAACAGCAATGAGAAAAATCCACGTTAACGACTCACCAAGGCCTCGGAAAACCTGTCCGAAACCAGTACCAACAGCCATCCAATTCTCTGGGAATAATGTTAGTCTATTAAAACTCGGGCGCAGAAGTCAAATAACGCACCTGGGAGGTGTGCGAGCAGCGCAACTGATTCATTTGCAACACAGTCAGCTATTTCAATAACAGCTTATCGTCGACATCTCTACGTACTGAGCATGGTCTGCAAAACTACGGCGTTACCGAAGCCGAGGGGAATCTGAAACGGAGTTATCGGTCTTATATATCACCCGGAGAATACAAGGTATCACTCACAATGCTCAGCCACATTTGCAGTGGCCCAGAGTCCTCCCGTATCAAAGTGATGAGAGTGATTCCGATAAATGGAAAGACACCGAAAATAAGATTGATGAATTTATACTTCCCTGTGCGGTGCATCATCCATCTAGTGCTGATTTGAGTGAAAAGTATAATGGCGGCAGTGCATTCACCCACCCGGCGAACAACGACCCGATAGACATGGAGACACTGTTCGGAAGCAAATGCAAGCCTATCTAAAGTCAATGCCGGTACTGGAACACAATTGACATCAAATTACCAGCCGTTGATGCGCTCGTCAAAGCCACAGTCTGAAACCACATAGGGAAGAAATACATGACAGAGAAGTTGCACAGTGCCACAAGGAAATTGCTAATTCCGACGAGTACAGGGACCTTCTGCTTCAAGAGGTGTGGTGCAAGAATAGGCTCCGGCGCAACCAGTAACTCCACCAAAATAAAGATTACGAAGAAAGAGCCCGCGAGAGCCAGTGGCACGAATACCCATGGGTCCGACCACTGTGGAGGGGTTAACCAATGATATTTCATTTAGATAACAACTCACCGAGCGATCCTCGTTGTATTTCATACTCAGGAACACCAAGCATGATCCAACCTGAAATGTGTCAAGACCATCCAAATGAATAATAACATTGACTCACGGAGAGTAAGAGGGAAAAGCTACCACCATAATCGATTTTCATCAGGACCTCCTTGGGGCTCTTACCTTTACCCTAACAATCAAATGAGTAGATGACAGGTTTAAAATCATTCCAAGTGCTTACAGGAGTGACATATCGCAAATTGTAGCTCGTAAGAACGAGTGAAAATACAAACAAGGGCATTTGAATTAAGAACGCCCATCTCCACCCAAACCTAGACAGTATGGTAAATAGGGAGAACAAGGTGAGGCGCATATGATTACCGGTCGCTTATGAGACCTCCAATAGGACCCCCAAGACCCAGGCCAAGCTAAACATGATCGGTTTCACGTTGAATGATGGTGGAACCAGACGTACGCCATTAAATAGACTTGCTACTCCTTGTGTAAGCCCTCTCGACTATAGGCATTCCTGAGTTAGATAATATCGAGAAAGGTTAAACAAAAACAACCTACCCGCATGGTATACATATCACTCGTAGTTATCCTGAAATCATCGTTTAAAACAGACTGGAAGATTTAATTGATACTGAGTCTCACGTGGATGTCGTATTAATACCGCCACCTCCCATGCCAGATAGCTGCACGAACCAGTCAAAATAGAGCGGAATGAGGTCAATCGAGGAACGTACAAATCGCGCTGCAATCAACATCTCCATGTTCGTCGATAAACCACAACACAAGGTGCCCAGCGCGGCTATAGAAACGGCCAACTGGTTTGCACCCCGTCTCCCCATGACGTTGCACAACCGTCCATATAAAGGCGTAAAAGTGCAGGCAGCAAGCAAGTATCTGATATGGAATTAATGGACTCTTTGAACGAAGAAAATCATATTCACGATGTACCGAGCCAGCTGGCTTCGTTCGACTTGTTAAATTCAGAGGAGATGGAAGGCAACACTGTAATCAAGCGTTGTAATCACATATCTGATAAACGTAAAAGGAGGTCTGTACAAGTTGCGACCAGCGTTGCTGGAAATCGGGACGTCTTAATGACAGTTGCGTGGGCACCAGACGAGAAAAGAAACGCACTGTTCAAAGCCTAGTAACAACACTCAGACCAGGATTCAGAAGGACATTGAAATGGGAAGCTCACCGAAAGGAAATTAGCAGACCAAAGACCAGCAAGAATTCCATATCGCGTTGACCTTGAAATTTCTAGGGGGCCGGGATGGTGATGCTTTGAATGCTCAAGACTGCCTTCATTTACGAGTAACGGATCCCTTTCAGTCGCCATTTGCTCTAGTTCAGATAGGAAATTAGTTTCCCGTAGCCCGAGTCAATGGCTCAGCACTAACACCAATCCCGTGAGCCTTGCACTGCCAATTTCTAAGTTAAAGTCTTCTTCAAACTCGTTTCCTCGGAAGGTTGGCGTCGGTGGACTTGAGATGAACTCAGGACAAGATAGTGGAAAGACCTAGAAGGCAGCTAGAAATATGGTATGATAATAATATCATTATGTGGAGTCATTGTGGACCGACAGTTGAAAGGTTGACCGAGGTCCGATAGTACCGACGGCGGGGTTCCGATACTGGTCCAGCCAGATCACGTGGGCATGTAGAGGCTAAATTTACTTGGTCATCCTCAGACACTAGAGTTCAACCAACGATGAGCACACCAAGGTTTACGTTTTCCTTGCTCACTAGGGCACCGAGATGCATAAGACATACCACAGACATTTACATGCGCTCCGGGACACTCGCAACACCGATAGCAAAACTAAGGGCTGGCTCCTCCCTACACAAGACGCGGTCATTTGTATCATCTTCTATAGCACGTGCAGCACCCCCAGCACCCACCCAAGTTCCAAAAGTCACTGTGTCCGTATCTTCTGCGCCAACTCCAAACGAATTACAATTACAGGAGCTTGACGTAGACGTGATACCCCCAGAAGATGTCAAGCTAGAGCTTACTGATCGGGCTGCAGAGGTATGAACGGTCCTTCTCGTCAATTCCATCGTCTTCTTACTAAAATGATCAAAGCAACTGAGATCTATAGCTACACGCGAGCGTCACCCTAATGCAGGCCTACGCATTGCAGTGGAATCGGGGGGATGTCACGGCTACCAATATACGATGGGGCTTGCATCAGAACGGAATCCAGGAGACTAGTGCGTGTTTAGTGCCAATCTTACGTTTTTTTTTTTTACAACCGGTACCATCAGTCACTTCACACATCCCACTATATCCCCATCCAACATCTATATTGACGCCGTCTCCTTCGGGCTTCTTAACGGCTCCACCATCGACTTTGCCACTGAACTTATAGGGAGCTCGTTCCGCGTCGCGGAGAACCCACAGGCCAAAGGCGGATGCGGCTGTGGGGTTAGCTGGGAAATGAAAGATTGAATCTTCATAAGATAGAACAGTTTCCGATCAACGGGATGACAGGCTTATGCTGGCCGTATTTTTATTCAAAAAACCTTGTACGTCTGTTACTTCACCATGGCATCGGCTACTGACCTTTTCTTTTTGTAGGGTTGCTATTATATCACAATCCTATGTACTCAATCATATTCTGCATTGCATACCGCCCAAACGTACAATAGCTGATGATGTCATAGAATTAAACCGCGCAGACTATCCCCGCTATGCCTTGGGCATCCAGACACCCCAAAATCGGATGAATTCCTAAACATGCCTGCCACAAGTCTCGTGTTCTCTCCTAGCGCCACCACGATTCTTTTATGCCACCAATGATCCGGTGGGCGCACGGTCAACGACTGAATGGAGGCTTGCATGTCCTTCCATTTTTCAGCTGTAATGTTTGCACTGAGGTTCGACGCCACCGCTTTCCCGGGCTTGACGGTCCCCACTCCCAGAAGTTCACGGATCAAGGAACATTAATTTACACATAGAAAAACCATGTGTACCATTGAAACGGTTCTTCTATGGACTAGTTGATCTGAGAGCAGGACTTCAGTCTCTGATAAACTTCCGACTAGCCCAACAATCACCGGTGGCGTCGCTAACCTAGCATCTAACCTCATTGCTAACTACATTATCAGTACACAAACGTAGCTTTTGCATATGAAGCTAATCTTTTCTGTTTGATCTGTACCTGAGAAGAACGGAGAAGGATTGAACTTTACGCTCTGACATACTACTTATTGGTAAAAGTCCAGGCAAGGCGCTTGAGTCACTCGACCGATACTTCCGCCGATCATCGACATCTCGATCGCGATAGTGTGCTCTGGCGGTAAGTAAACGGGGGAAGTAGACCCCCCAGCATGGATTCTCGTCAATGCTCCATCAGGCGAAAAAGGATGGAGCTGTAGCCCACGCCTCAAGGCTAGGTCTATTTTTCGACTCCTAGTAAATGGAAGGCCCCATACCGTAAGATATGATGTGACTAGTGGCCGTCGATGCCCGCATGACAGAGCTGAACACCACGCCTCAAGTCCCTCAGGTCCATTTTTCGACTCAATGAATGATGATGAATTCAATGATTGGAAGGCTTCATATTAAACTGACATCATGTATTGTTTGTAAAACTCGTGACGTTTGAAACCATATCTCCACCACCGGCAAAAGCCAGGGCCACCCCTTAACCAATGTACGTAAAACATGACGTTTGCTTCAATTGTAGCAACTCACTCCATGGTACCGGTAAGTTGTCGCACTTCAGTCTCCGACTCCGCGGCGGTGCAATTTAATGCTGATTCGGCTATGCATCAATTCGCTCAGGCTCGAATTCTACAAACTAGTATCTCAATTTACTTATTCCTCGTATCGCAATCTAGGCGGTAGGTACAAGCATGCACTGGGTTTGCGGAAGCCCGTTGATGGCATTGCTCAGTCGCTGTCAGCTCGGTTATCCGGAAGTTCACGAACGTCTTGACTCTTGACACAGACTGAAATACATGTAAATACATTAATGCTGAGCGAACTATGTGCATAATTACGGGGCTAGTGAGGGCTCCGCGCTTCCAGGGTTTTCGTACGGGCTTTCCCCCTGAAGTTTTGGTTGATCTTATCGTGACGCGTGACGCGTGAGCTTCATCTTGCTGCACGGCACTTCCTGCAGTCTTTCAATCTAGAATCCAGATATCGCGAATCACATGGCCGCCGCACATTAACGTTAGACCCACAAGCAAAATCTATCAACCTGCCATGCCCAAATCTAATCTGCCGTGATCACAGAACTCTGACTTAAATCGCATGCCAGCACCACTGGATTTACGTAGAGATGTTCAGGGGGGAGGACGATGTGCGGAAACCGCATTACTTCACTAATGGGACTCCGCATGGAAATATACGAAGTTATTCTTCCGGTTGAGAAGATCATTGACATGTGGCTGCGGTCGCGAACTTGGAAGAAAGACGCTTATAGCCGTTCGACTATCTTGCCCCACAAGAATTTTCTTTGACTTCCTAGCGCATCTTTTCATCAAGAGAACAAAGTATCATTTTCTATGTAGTAAGCGGCATTTTTGTTTCGAACACTCGTTGTTATTCTCTACTTGGCCATACCGGCATGAAGTACTTAGTGTCATGGTATCCATTCCTATCTGCCCGAATACTTGGCGAGGCCGCCTTAAAATTGAGTTAATCAAGCGCCGAGGCTCCGTTCAACCTTCTCAAGGCCGAGATTCAAACTTTTACTACATGACACTTGATCAATTGATATTCAATTAACAAGAATGGAGTTGATCCCGATGTAATACACTATAAATAACACGACAAAAATATATATACGATAGGCCACCCTGGACCGTTTCTCTAGAATTAACAGCGCGAGGTAAGATATTGGCATAACAACTCGGCGCTCAGTAGCGGTTTGCAGCCTCGCAATTGGGGCACAACCTATTAATGTTCGGGGCTATTATGGCTTGTGTCAGACATGAGAGTGAGGGATAGTAATTATGAGCTTACAGTACTGCTGGGGGAACTGGCGGCTGGTGATGAGACGAGATATTAGAATAGCGGCGATGTCCAAAATAAAAGTGGAGTGATAATAAGATATTTTCGTCGGGATGCAAGTCAGTAATTGGGATCAATTTGAGTCGTGTGCACGCACTATTGACAACACGTTTGCTTGCATGTAGGAGGAACGCAGGTGCGGGGATGGTTGGGACTGAACTTGCATTTGTTACTGTCACAGGCAATCTGCAAAAGCATTTAGACGTTGAAGGCCTCGCTGCCCTGTGATGCCTCACCAACTCATCAGGCTAACGTAGCAAAGGCAACGACGTGAGTCGCGTTGTCGAGAGTCATTTTTGTGTGTTGCTTACAAGGTTAATGGCGTGGCCGCAGCGCAGGTAAACATTGCGAACTCTGAAGAGAGCGTCAGTAAAACCATCGGGAAATCCCACAGCTGCACATACTGTCTCCAGCAGCACATTATTGGCAGTAGTACAGCGGTTAGAAGTAAAGTGGGTCGATGTGTGTTAGAGAGATGTTTTAGTCGATGGTGGGTGATTTTTGACGAAGAATCGTCTGGCCTTTTATCCCTCGACAGGCTATGCGGCAATGGAATGAACGCAGCATGTTTGCTCAGGGTGCTAAGGCGGATGATGAATTAGATTTGGTGGCATCTATGCAAATTGAGAACAGGTTGCCCAGCCTCCCAAAACGAGAGGTGCTGCCGTGCGTCATTTGATAGCGTTTTCGCAGGACCTGTTGTCGAGAACACTAATCGTTTGAGGAACAAAGTCTAGGATACACAAAGGCAGGTTTCAAGATGGGAATTATCTAGTTTGGGTCACTTGCGGGATGCGGTTCGAAGTTGGTGACACCGACAAACAAGGATAGATTGGATGGTGTCAGATGCCTGAAGAAAGTTAAACAACTCGATTTGCGGTCATGACTACCCTGTAAGTATGACAACTAAAGAAAAAAGCCTGAGCAGCAAATAAGGATTTGGAATATGCCGTACTGGCTGCCTATTGGCGACCCTCCCTTGTGCCGTTATTCAAGATGTAACGTCCCCCCCTGCATTAAACTGTAACGGGACCGCACAACATGAGTAATAAATGCTGGAAAAGCGTCACATAAGCCTATGAATCATTTCCAGCGGAGAGTTTGGTTGCGTTACGCAAATCCTGTATTGTTTCATATGATGATGTAGTAAGCTCACCATTGTCAATTCAATGTTGCAGTGCGTGAAGTGCGATTGAATCGATGATTGTGACGAAGGTCGGGTTATTATCTTTTTGCTGACTCATCAGCCACATCTTTGATTCCGTGGACTTGAACATCTCAAAACTCTTTGTTCCGCGCCTTCACGATCTCAGTTTGACACGGGAAACACCCATGTTATGACGAGATCAGGACCGCCTGTCGTGACCCAATCATCAAACTCGAAGGAGAAAGAGAAGAGGAAGGTTTTCCATGACCACGGCAAGGTAGGCGCTCAATTTGACACAGCTCATTCATTATTCGATCGTCCGCCAATTTGAATTTATCTCATGAAGTCTTTAACACGGTTAGGATTCATTGGAGCTAGCGATCTCAATTGGAAAGGCACAGGAGGATAAGGCGTTGTTTAAGGCTGAGAAACATCATCAGCCACAGGTGGGTGCATCACGTTCGCAGCCCGCAATTTCCCAAATTCCTCGATACATGCCGCTCATCATAAATTTTATTGATTCGTAGGCTGGTCAACCCAGATCCGAGCATACACGTACACAGCGGAAAAGCGGAACGAAACAAAAAACGAAATTGGTAATCATCAAAGACTGTGCGTGCCGTGCAGTTATTTATTAATCGGTTTCTAGGAGGAGGTGAAAGCCACCATTGCGAACCAGAGGGCCCGGCTGAAAAGGGTGAAAGCAAAGTCGCGCAAGGAGCGCCCGGTGTGCGCAGTCAATCAAATTTCAGGCCCGGCCAGTAACGCACAGGATCGCGCTCCCCGCAAGAGGGTATCCTTTGCTTAGGCTTTGTATTTTACGTTGTCCTTATCAATCTGGTGCAGTGGCAATACACATCTGATCATCAGTGCGTGAGGGTCTCACCGTCGGCGCTGGTTAGCATCATCAATTAGCGCGGATAAGAATGCAAGCTCGTCATGTTGCTACGGTCATGGTAGAGCCGAAGTTATTCAAGGTCTGCTGTATAGCTTGCATGACCGAAGGCGTCGGCGTGATCGATTGGTCGAATCACTTCCAGTCGGTAAACAAGAATGCTCCCTTTAGTTGAATCGGGTGGTTGTCCAAGTTCAGATGGGCAACGTCAGGTAATGGGAGAATGTGATATCATATTGAGCGTTAGCATCGACTGCATGATACGAAGCTAATATGCACAGACTTCGTTCTTTCACACGAAGAGGTTATTTCGGGCGAGAATGGTTTAGGACACTTTTCTTTTCTGGTCCCTATCATGGAACCGAGTGATAATGTTTTTGTTTACTTACAGAACATTAAGATATTAGATATTTGAGCTTCGAGTCCCGGCCCGGGAGAAGAGGGTATGGACACATGTAGTTATATTTGCTTCAGGTACATACCGAGTCTGTCGCCAAGTCCTAACAAAGAGTTACCCAGGTACAGGAGCCAAATTATACGAGCAGATGACCCCAGGGTTGGGAACTGTAAGTTGTTTTATGGTCCTGGGAGGAAATGTGACTCAAAGCACCAAACGGACCGGAGAAAATTCGGGCAAAGCAAGACAGGTAGGTCAGGGCTCAACGTGACGGAAGTGATAAACCGGGCGCAGGTGGAGTTCAGATAACATACCAACCCAGCAGAAGCATACTACAGCTGAGACGGGCAGCGGGATTGCTGCATTGACGCGATCGGTGGCGGCGGCGACAAGTCAATTGCACGACCGAATTAGTTACCGAAGGATAAATTGAAGGAAGCATCCCAAGTTTCATTGAAGTTAACGCGGTGAACCTTGTCTCGGTCACCCGGTGCAATGAGGCGGTGGAACACGGAGACAGCTTGAGACGAAGCTGGATGTGTTACCGAGTTTGAAACGGACGGGACGTGAGAGCTGCGAGGCTCACAAAGAGCTATCATTGTCAATTGTCCACAGACTCATCACAAATATGAGTCAACGCCGGTGAAGTAGGTAATGGTTCACCCCACGATGGGGAGATGGCTGGTTCGCTGGGTGGCGGACTTGTAGGTGGGTGGTCCATAAGGGTCCAATTTCAAAGTCCGCTGAACTGAACCTAACTGTGGTTTGCATGTGTGGCATGTATCCTAATACCCTTGCTTACAACGTCGACTGGTACAAATTCGAAAGTCACTGCGGCCACTGCTAACAATCCGAGGGGGGTTTTCAAGTCAGCTTAGCGCGCTTCCACATTTCCACTCTAGTGCACTAGTAATTTTCACCGTGGTCCTGAATCAATCACCGCCAACATATTGCAGGACTCTCAGTCTGACGTGCTTCATTCAAGCTTTGCATTCACAAAATGTCACTTTATACACCAGTATTCCCACCGTCTCTTGAATGCAGATCTTCAGGGCTTAACGGCGCCCCGACATCCAATAAACTCAATCAGCCTTCCTCTGCTGAGATCCTACGCGACATTCATTTGTTTCTTGCCACCAAACCCGAGGTACTTGCACCACCGTCCAGACCCAGCTCCCCCTCGTTCGATGCAAATGTCGAAAAATTAAAACGGTCTGTCTTCGATGCAATTGACGCAGCAAGAGGAGACCCAGGTAACGGGAGATGGAAGCAGGTGAGCGAGAAGTTGAAGATGGGTTGTGTCAGGGGAAGATATCGCATGATTGGGCTAAACCAAGACTGGCATCAACCCGAAGATACGGAATGGATACTACCAGATGACGAAGAAACTTGGTTCAAGCTGGAGAAAGACAGGGCAGAGGCGAAGAGATTAAAGGGGAAAGCCAAGCAATCTCGTCATCCCGATGATGCGCCCATCGCCGCATTTACACCATCTTGCAAACCAGATATGACTGATATCGCGTTGCCGGTGGAGATTGTTGATGTGCGAGAGATTATCTCGCCCAAGGCCATGCGTAACGTCAAGGAGAAGGTCGCAAAATGGCGAGAGACGATCACCACATTTGAAGGCGCGCCCGGTGCCTCAGGGGCCGTGGCCGTTGCCTCAGCACAAAGGATTGCCTCCAAGTCGGGCATAATGCCAAAAGCACTGGTAAAAAATAAAAGCCAATCCTCGTCACTTGGTTTCCCCGTCGTAAAACGCAATATTGCAACTGTGGCCGGTAAGAAGGGCGATGGACGCTCCAATCACAACCCCCTTCCTAATTTTTCGGCAAATGAAGTTCAAGAAGGTGATGATGCTCCAAACGACTCCAAATCCGTAGCGGCTCAGGAACGACTGGCGGCACACCACGACGATGAGCTAGAAAAGGCTAGCTTCAAGACCCCGCTGAGGTCCGTGCTTACGTCCGATGGAGAATTACCCAAGATCACAGACTTTCCTGAAACGGTGAGTGCAAGTCAGGTTTTTTTTTTTTTCTTCCTTATCAAACTCA
>PVYE01006521.1:33658-56324 GCA_002995055.1 Rhizopogon rudus
CATTAGCCGTATATTCCGCCTTCCTTCCCATCGCAGCTTGAAACTTCAACTCCACTGCGACATGACATTGCGGTACCTGTGCGGATAAAGCCCCCGCCGATCCACCCTGTATCTCCGTCATCTTCCATCCCACATCCGTCAACTCCCAGAAATGGCGATCAGCATCCTCCCTGTGAAGATCCCTTCATTGTTGATTTGTATTCTTCTCTCCCGCTGCATTCCAATGACCCCCAAGTGAACAAACGACCTCCGTCTGCGTATGACGCAGCGCCTTCCGCTGTGAAGAAGCCACGGGGAATGTCTCCTCCCCCCGAAGGAAATTCAGCCTCCCCTTCTCGACTCGCTATGCTCTCGGTAGATGCAGCAGAGGTGGATAAGTCCATGCCAATCTCCCCTCGTGGTGAAGGTAGACTTCCTACGCTGACTGAGTTGCTGGCGGCCTCCCCTCGTCCGAAGATACGTTCGCGGCCTCCTTTGGAGGGCATTCTTTTGGTCGAGAGCCAGAGCGCGCCTTCACCCCGACCTCGTCTCGCGCGAGAATATCCCTCGCCTGTGAAGTCTTACTTCTCAACGCCCGGCTCGGGACCTTCCGATTCCCCTGCTTCCGCTCATAACCTCCTCCTTCACTCGCCCGTCAGCCCTATGCTGTCATTTGCTCAAAATCCTGATGCGTTTCTTCCGCAGTACACCTCGACTCAACCTGGAGGTTCGCGTCACAACGGGATGAGCAGCCGTGCTTTCGGCATGGGCTATAGCTCCCAGTTTGACGTGGAAAGGCACGTTGACCGTGTCAGCGAATTATTAGAGAAAGATGTTGATTTCGATGGGTGGCTGCGTGATGTGCCGGCAGTGGAAGAACAGGGAGACGAGCAGGATCATTGATTAACACAACATAGGCGATACCCGTGAATGTGAAAGCTTCTGGACCTCCCGCGCTCCAATCTCGTGTACTTTATTTTTGACAACAGTAGCTCTACTAGGAATAAACACTTTGTTTTTCAAACCGAGTTTGGCCGTACAAGGCAAGTTTAAAGGGAAAGAATGCGCCCATCTGCCTTGAGGCAAACCAGATACCGAATTTCCATATTGGGGACGCGTCTTGATCACGTGGATGTGGTATTTTGTTCGATAACAGCGCGTGTTGGACCCAACCACGACCACGACCGGGACAGCCACAGAGCTTGTCCTCGTCGCTGCCCACGATGAGCAGACGAGACTCGCGCCTTTCTCTTAACATCCGACAGAATGATGCCCTCAACGAATTCGAAAACTGTACGTCATTTCTGTCTCTCTAGGCTCCACTAACGTTTTGTGGCATTCAGTCAAGAAGAAGTTCTTGCTTGCCAATAAGCACATCACCAAGTATGCTCTTATAACAAGTCTAGTCTCATTCAGAAGCCGCTTACTGTTCAACACTAGACTTAACTCAACCCTCAGCGTCCGTATCGAGGAGCTTAATGCTCAAATATCCACTCTATACGTCGAGAACCTCCGATTACGTGCATCCGAAATTGCACTCACGGCACAACTGAAGAAGGAGCAGGAGAAGTCTAGGAAAATAATGGTTGATGCAGAAGCCGCGGTAAGTGTGACATACCCAGAGCATCTTCCTGCCGTCGCTGAGATCCAGCTAGACTGCTAATCTGGTCAAACATCTGACATTTTTGCGCCAGTCATTTGGTATCCCACCTGGGCTTGTTTCTCCCTCCAAAGAACCCAAGCCACCGCCCAGAGCCCGTCGACCGCTCGTGGATCCCAATGCGTCACCACAAATGCCTAAGCTTTCGCGAGCGCCCAACATCCCGGGCATATACGAAGAAGAGGAAGTTGCGTCTTCTGCGGAAGGAGACGAAGAGGAGGCAGAGCGCATACCTAGTCCTACTATCCGGCGGAAAGCCAAGTCAAGACTTGCAGCGTCCCGCCTTCCATTACCCGCCAGAGTTTCCTCGCCACCGCCACTACCAACACCACCGCAAGCTCTCTCAGAGGAACCTGGCTCGTCGAGCAAGAGGCAGATGGCGATGTTAGAGAGTCCGCTCTTTGATTTCCGTAAGGTCATTAGGGTTAAGGATAGAGCTATCCCGCCGAGAGCTGCTAGCCCCGCATTTGGTTCTCCAGCTCGTCGGGAGGCTGGTTTGGCTGAAGACGACGAGGAACAAGCAGCTGTCAGGAGGTCGAGAATACCCGTTCATGAGGACGATTTGGACTACGTGCCAACAGCAAAGAAAGAGAAGGTGAAGGTGAAGATGAAGCAAGCTGAATGCGAACTTCCATCGGAAGAGGGGGAGGCTGCTACTTCCTCGCGAGCGCGGGAGAGAAAACGACGGAGGCAAGAGGACTACACAGGCCTCAAGGATGTCACAAACTCACCAAGAGGCCGTGCTATGTTACCACCGTTAGACACTAATACATCAGGTATGGAGCACATCTATGCGATGCGAAATGCAGATACATGCCATTGTGACTTCTTTGACTGATCGATATCTAGATCGGGATCGGCAGCACACACCTGATACAGACGGAACAACGCCAATATCAGCAGTCACATCGCTGGCCACAACCCGAAGCTTCTTATCCACTCCAGCCACCACACCTGCTACGACGATATCTCAGGTCTCGCAGTTGCCTACGCCTCGAACATCTTCTAGCCCGGTACCTCCGCCAGTTACTTTTACTTCTGAGCCAGAACCACCTGTGGGAGGGCGCGAACGTCGCACCCGGAAAAGTGTCAACTATGCTGAGCCAAAGCTCAATACGCGAGTCGCCTTTTTCGCACGTTTTAGTCACGACTGACAAGTTAACCATTAGGAAAATGCGGAAGCCTGACCAGCCACCTGTGCAGCCCCCAGCTGCCGCTGCACTCAAGAAGAGGTCTTCAACCGCTAGCATTCGAGAAGATGATCCCGATCGCAGACCCTCCGCAGAGGGCTCGTCACAGCCCAAGTCTTCCCTCCCCGTTGCTCGTTCTTCGTCAGGTGGATCAAGTTCTTCATCAGCTCCCACGACCGCGGTCGTCAAGAGGAAAAAGTCACGTCCTTACGTCGAAGTAGACGACGACGAAAGCGAAGGTGCCCAAGCTGATGCCGAATATGGGAACATCAATAATTGGGTCAACGTCGAGGGACGCCGACGGAGTGTACAACACAGCGCGGTTCGTCGGGCACTTGAGACGGATGACGGCAGGCGGCATAGCTTGGCCGTGTGAATCTGTCTGTTGTATAACTCCTGGTTCTATCCATGGCATGCACGATTATTCTAAGTATACGATCATGACGGTATGAAACGTTCTCAGGTACAAACAAGCAGTTATGCGACTATCATACAATACCACACATATTTTTTCTGTAATTATACGTTCATGACCTAACCTTATTCTCCATACCCATGTCGCTGGTGTGAATCAAGTAAAGTTCAGCTCTCGAAGGCAATTCAAGGCAATTGAATCAGCGTGGTAATATCTCTACAAAGATACATTGTGTAGGGTCAACTGCAAGCCTCTGACCTGGGTGACAGCTAAAATTCATATAACTATGTTTATTTGACACTTTCCACTTCTGCGGAACTTACATGTCGTCCGCTGACTCGAATCTGAGGCTACCAGGGACTCGTGTCAAATATGGCGCCGGCTCAGAAATATGCCTATATACAAATCAGTTGTGACAGGACATTTCTATGTGGTACACAGGTACTCACGGCAGCATTGGGGGGGCTTGCGGCGCCACCGAGGCTGAAGAAGGTAAAAGCACGATATGAGCCGCACAATTCAAAAACACAAGGGAAATACGACTGACATATTCAAAGGCCAAGACGTAAAAAAGAATGTATACCGTCCCGTCACTTGGCACAACTCTGATAGCGCTTCGAGATCAAAGAATTCACCTATTAAACGCATGATCGAGATTAGAATTGTAGGTTGAAAAATGGCTGCGATGTACGGACCGATAGGCATTCCATAAAGGCTTTCGTCCGTAGGTCATTACCAACGGGAAAATCGTATGTGAGGACTTGGAACTTACCCGAGGATCGTCTATAGGATCACAAGAAATTCAACAAACTTGAATCCTAGTGGCTAAGGCCGGTTGGACTGACCTGGTGAAGTTGTGGGGTTCCCTCTGGTGTGGGCCAGCGCTAACACAATTAACTGGTCGAACTTACGAGAGCACCTATGGCGGGGACACACCTCTAATGATGGCTGGTCCGATGCGATAGCAGCAAAATGATTATTCCTGCAGGCACAATCCATCATATAGTGAGGTAAGGTCTGAAAATGACAAACCAGAGGAAGCGCTTCATATCTTCGCTTTGTTCTATCCCGGCGCTACATTTTTGTTTCTCTAAGCGAGGGGATATTAGTGGACGAATGGGGCTGCATACAAGGTTTCTTTCTCAGAGCCGGTGCTCAATTCAGCCTTGGCTTCATTAGTGCTTGCATAGTATTTCTGAATGAACCCGACTCGTAAAAGGAGGATATCTCCTTGTCGGAACTCAACGCCTTGTTTTTTCGCGACGGCCTCTAGCTCGGTGACACTAATCGGATGAGTGGTCCAGGGATCGTAGGGCAGGGAATCGCCAGTGGCCGTATAGTAGTTCACGACATCCAGGAGAACCCCGCGGCCGCACACGCCATGTTTAGCCCAATCTAGATGCAGGGTTCAGTGGAGGATGCGGGATAGCGAGAGTAGTCTTACTGTGCATCCCAAGTTTGATTTTCGAATAATCGATCTCACTCGGATCATGCCACTCCATTTCGCCCTCGGAGAGGGCGTCGGCTGGGGTGCTAATAAAGTAGGTCAGTTCCAAGCAGGAACTGTGATGTACGAAATCAATATACTTGTTGTAGAATACATTGTAATCCCGCAATCCATAGTGCTTCAAACCGTCCCATTGGGAGCCGGATTGTGTATTCTGCACATTTAGTTAAACGAAGGGCGGTCGGGCGGGCGGGGACATACGATATGTATAATGTCATCTCGGATAGGTATGTTGGGTCCAGCCTTGCTGAACGTAGTGATAGAGGGGATCTTACGCCCGAACACGGGCTTTGAAGCGAAGATCAATGAAAAGATATGAAAGATATGAAAGCGCGGCGATCAAGGATCTACTTACCCTTGACGGGAAGTGTATTGGCCTGGATATAGTATAGTAGTAGCCTCAGGTTAGTCGGTCTTTAGGGGGAGCCACATTGCACGTACCAATTCAATGAAACCGTGCGGCCGAGACTAACAACGAGACGCGCTATAGCGTATTATATCATTTGCATCTTTAATAACAACGCACCGAATTTCTTCCTTCGCAGCTCGCGCCACGACCTCGGGAGTGAGCAGGTTAACAGTGCCTAGCTCGTCGTCCTTGCCCCACACCTCCCACGCACATCCCTTGAAGTCATGAAAACTTGGCAATTCATCGAATGTAGGAAGTATATTGCCGATCTCGGGTTCTGTCTTAGAGATCCCCTCTGTGACAGGCTTAACTGCCGTTGCTTGCCCCTCATCTGTCTTGCCCTTCAGAGAGAGTGTACGTCCTAAATGAGATGTCATGTCTGTTGCCGCGTGAATGGAGATTGATCCCCCATAATCATCACCCCTTGTATATATATTAGTGAGGCATCTTTATCGTCATGCCTATCACCACTAGACCAGCAGACCGGTCAGATGCACAATTGAGAATGATGAGGAAAAAGAATATAAATACACGCCGCGGGTAAAACTTAGTACACCTCGGAGATATCTTACGATGGTAATACTATCCCCGAATGAATGGATGGATTAGTGCCTCCTTAGGAGTAATCCGCCTTGCCGGATCAAGTGCCATACACTTGTCCAACAAGTCGATGAACGACGTCAGCAGCTTCATCTCATCGTCTTTCATCTTGACTGATGCAGGTGGCATAAGACGTGCACGGAGGTCACGACTAGGTTTGGATATGTGAACCTTGTGGACGACATTCTGGGGGAAACAATCAGCTGACATGAAAAATGATTGACAAGGTATCACATTGACTCACGGCTCCAGTAACTCGGTCCGTCTCCACACTCTCAAACCCGCCCATCTCGTCGAAATACATTTCCCCGAACTTCGCCTTCTTGATCATTTTGGTGTTGAACCTTCCTTTGAGTTCCATCATGAGCAGAAGCATCTGGTTGTTCGACCTGCCAGGAAAAAGAATTTTTCCTGTGTACAGTTCATAAAGCGTACACCCAATAGACCATATATCGAGCGCTGGATCATACGGGACTCCGAGGACTAAGTAAAATGACGTTAGATAACTTGGGTAGTTTGAAATAGTAGTTAGTCAACTCACTAATCTCAGGTGCACGATAAAAACGACTAACGAGATAGGGGGTGATGTCATTTTCGGACGCATCGGATGCGGAGCCCAAGTCACACAGCTTCAGTAACGTTTTCTGTTCATTAACCTGCATTTGTCGTTAATGTGGCGACAAGTGTCAGAGGTAAGTGAAACTTTACCAGTATGTTGTCAGGCTTGATGTCCGCGTGCATGATATTGGCTTTCTTGAGAAGGCTCAATGCGAGGAAAAGTTGGTGCGCGTAGGCTCTGACAGCCTTAATGTTTAGACCAACGTCCTTTCCAAAGCGCTTTACAACATCTCTAAGGTTCATGCTAGAAGGAATTTGTCAATTACTCGGCAACGAAATCAAGTATATCCGCGGACCTCATAGACTCAAACACAATACAAAGATGCCCACGGTGTTCAAAAGTCCTCTCTAGTCGGACAATGTGTTTCTTGTCTTCTGGGTCAGCCTGTTTTAACTTGTTCAATATCTGCACTTCCTTCAAACCAGCGCGATGCCTTGGTGTTGCTTTAGCATTCCCGTAAGTATGATATGGGGAAATTGTACGAACATGGATTCCTGACTCCTGATGATTTTAATGGCAACCTCCTTTCCGGTCTCCCCTTCTTGAAGAACACGCGCTCGGACCACATTGGCGAACATTCCCTTGCCAAGAGAAGAGAAAACCTGGTACCGACCACCGTCGAGTTGCTCGCCGAGGATAACTTGGTAATAGCCCTCAGGATCTGAGGCGGAATCTAATGTAGTAGTGATAAGGGCAGGCGCTGCTTTTTTCTGCGCACAAGGTCAGACATAGTCAATGACGAGATAGAGGTAGTACATACAACAACTTTATTGACTTTCTTGGGCTTCTTCACGGTTAGAGCTACTGCAAACATGTCATCGACGTCGTCCTCTTCTTCCTCTTCCTCCTCAATGGTTTCTACATTCATAGGTTCATCTTTAAGAACTCGCCTTTGTTCATCCTCTCGGCGATCTAAGCTGGGATCGTAGTCGGCGGCAGATATTTGGTCTGGTGCACCATCTTGCATCTTCGCACGGACATCTTCATCGTCCTCGTCCTTAGCAAGCTCGAAGATACTATCATCCGGTTGTGGAGATGCAGAGTCTCGCTTGCCTGTATAAGAGGATACATCAACCCCATGAGAGATGTTTTTGAGCGAGGAACTTACTTATTGAATCATGCCTCGCTTGAGAGGTGTCCATTGTTGAACCTACGGAAGTATCTACAGCACTGTGGGGCTGAAGTGTATCAGACACGGATGCAACAGGCTGAGGCGGCTGGACCGCACTGCTAGGCCCAGGGCTGGGGCTGATGCTCTTGTTAGCACTGGCTACCCCGGAGTACCTGGCTAAAATGGCTTGACGCCTTGCACGGCGGGCGGCTCGGGTGGCCTCCTCTGTGGCAGCTGCATCGACTTCAAGGTCAAGTTCTGGATCGGGCTGTGGAAGAGCAGGAGGTTGTACTGGCTTTTGAATATGAGTAGCTTCCGATGGAGCTTGTGTGGATGGAGTTGGAGACGCCGGACGACTGCGGGTAGGAGAAATTCTTGGCAGAAGAAAACGACATGAAAGGTTATTCATAAAGTCAGTGCACTGATACTCACTCGCCTTCTTCTCTGTCCGAGTAGTCCTTAGCTTGATGGGAGTGTCCATTGGATTGGGCAGGTGAACGGTGATTTCGAAGTGGAGTTCGTCGGCGGTGGTCGTCTCTTCGATCGTCTTCTCTCCGGCGATGTTCTCGGTCGCGATCGCGGTCCCGTTCACGGACACGCTCCCGCTCACGGCCATCCCGCCTGTCCCTGTCTCTGTCCAAGTCTCGAGTGTGTTCGCTAGGCCTCCTTGCGTCTTCTTTGGACCGCCCACGCTCCCGCTTATCGACACTGTCCCGTCTGCTACTGCTAGGTTTGCTACGCTTATCTGAGGGAGACCTTAGGTGCACGTCCCGCCAGTCTCTGTGTCCATCTCTATGTCTCTTGTGCAAGTGAGATTCTGCTTCGCCATGTCCCTCCCAAGACCGCTTTGATCCTGCGGATGTGTTAGTCATCTTCTTTGAAAGTAATTTGGGTTACGGGACACCGCACGATCAACAAGAGAACGCTGGGGAAAATGAGGAAAAGAGTGCTAAAACTGAAATGAATGAACTCGTCGCTGTGCTTTGGTGACGAGATTGTGGGGAGGAACAAACACTCAATTCAAGTGTTCCTAATACAGTAACTCCGAATATGGGGTCCGTGCGCAAAGAGGTGTCATGGCATTGGTAAGGCTCTCATTATTTACAAGTACAGTAGGGACGATAAAATATACAAAGAATTTAGTCTGCGACGGAGGAGGATATCGTTATTTGCCTCTTTGGCGTGTGACGTGATTTGCCGACGATCTTGTGGTCATCGTCGGAGGCTTGTTTGAGGCTGAAGGTAGGGTATTTGGAACACGAGACTGCCCCCTCCTAAGCCTGAGCCCAGAAGATGCCTGTCTCTTCAGTGACAATCGACCGTTGTGCTCTTGAGGCTCATCGGACTCGGAGACTTCCGACAAGGGCTCCGGTGTCTGCTGAAGGTATCTATGCGTGGATGCGTCATCGGAATCAGATGGCTCGTCAGATGAGGAGTCTACCGAAAATTCTTGTCGTCCACGATGAGAAGACTTGTCGGATGATGCTTCATCTTCATCGTCAGTGAAAAGACTTGGTACTTCCAGAAGATTTTGAACGTCTTCCTCCTCTTGAAGGGTCTCCGGAAGATGGCTCAGAATCTGTGCTCCCCCACTCGATTTTTCGCTCCGCCCAGCTGAACGCGCTTCATTTTGGGCGGATCTGCGAACATCAAGACTCAACTCTGGCGGAGTGGAAGAAACAGGTTTCTCAGAAATTCGGACAGGAGAGGCAGAACCTTTGTTCATATTTTGTTCCGCGTCTTCCTCAGGAACTTCCTCCAGTTCCTTTTCTTTCGATTTCACTTTAGCTGAAACCACTCGCCGACCTCTCGATGGCGGAGCAGATTGTGGAGGCAGGTCTACTGACTGTGATCTTGCACGAGTGTGGCGATATGGTGCGTCAGAAGAGGCCACAACAGGTCGAAGACTGCGAGATTTACTTGATGGCCGTGTGCGACGAACCTGCTGGCTACTTTGAGAGTCAGCAGTAGGGGTGGGTGCTTCGGCAGCTGAGTTGACTTCTCGTTCAGCTCGTCCGCGGCGTGAAGGCGGCATCTGCGCCGCTCGCAGGGGCTGCGCAACGACAGTAGCCTGAGAGCTCATCGGCGCCGCTAGGACTACCTCAGCAGTAAAACGGGTACGCGCGGCGGATCTAGATCGTACGTTAGCGGGTGAATTAACCAGAGTTTGCTGAGTAGCCAGTGGTCCGTCGGGTTGAGCTTCTGGAATCTCAGGCGGTCGAAGCCGGGGTTCGTAGAGCCTGTTCAGAAGAAATGCATTAAAACAAACTAATTAACCAGCCTGGAAAAATCACACAGAACAAGTACTCACTCGGGCATTTGATCGATATCAAAATTGGCCGCGCCATCGAGTGCCCCTTGGGCGAAGGCGTCATCACTTCCTTCTTCCGGCGACCTTTGACCTTTCTGATTTGAATTTCGACTAGGACGGCCGTGAACACTTGCCCGCCGTCCCTTCTCCACAGGAGAGGCACGAGATCCTGATCGTGAAGCCCGGTCAGCCACACGCTGTCGCTTCTGAGGCGACTCTCCTGAGAGAATTTCACGCTGAGACGTGTCAGGGTCATCGCGACGCCGCCTACGCAACTGCTGCTCCGCAGGGCCAGTTCTGTGGTCAGGGATGTTCTCTGCGCGCTCGACCTCTTCGTGTATTTGCGGAACGCCACCAGGTACCTGGTTATCCAAATCCTCGGGCCCAGCGCCATCCACATCTCGTTGTCCCAGTTCCCGATCGCCTTCCCCCTCCTCCTCTTCTTCCTCCTCTTCTTCCTCCTCCTCTTCCTCCTCCTCCCCTGCTCGACGTGCTCCTCGTACTAACCTTCCACGTCTATAGCGATGCGAGCGTGGATCATGACCGAAACCATGGGATATGTTCTTAAGCCGCGCAGCATACGTGGCAATCCTAGTATCAAAATACTGAGTATTGGTCTTGTAGCGCTCGCGCCAGGAGTGCCACGTGTGCCGTGTCGCCCAGGTATATTCTGGCTCAAGAGCCTGCAATGTGTGCCGTGTAAAATTAATAGTCATATGCTCACCATCGAACACGTACCAGCTCCTCTGTCAATGTCCTGTACAGTGAATTCCCCATGCGTCCCCCATCATCAGCATAAGGAATGACAGTCGCGATGTAATAGGCGAGATTTTCATCGTCTTCCTCGTTGAATGGCACGCGTCTGATGAGTATGTTAGTAATTGGGACAGTAATGAAAACGAAATGCCATACACGCGCCCAACCCTAGATCCCGGCCTAGTACCAGGCATACCTTGTCTTGGTGGCCGAATATGCTCATACTTCCCCGCTCTAATACACCGGCGTATAAACTTTCTAAACTCGATAAAGACGCGCTGCTGCCAGAGGAGAGGCGAACGATAGAAGCGCCGGCGGATATGCTCGATGTCAGCTTCTTCATCCACTAAGATCACGTCGGCTTGCTTCTCGTCTTCACATATCTCGCCTCCGTATCTCTGTAATAATAGGAATAAACATGAACGAGATCTCTGCGTGAACGATTGTAAGTCAACCGCATACCGTGATCTGCTGTTTGAGTATGTCCCGACCCTCCCTGATGCTGGTATGGAAGAAGAAGGAGACGGGATATCCATCCTTCACAAATATTGCATCTTCAACATCATCCTCAGAAGATCGGCTCCGTCGCGCAGGGGCGATGGGAGGCATGGTTGTGGAACTGAAGCAAAGACTACTCTGAAAGTGGAGACAATTCAACAAAGCTGAGTTCGAAATTCGGAACCCCGAACTGGGGTTAGGGTCACCTGGACCTAATCTGACTCTAATCATCTTCACTTTGAACGACGACGACGTCCTTCGAACGTCCTTCAGGCTTCTGCTGGGATTGCGGGGCAAGTGTTAGTACTATTTGCCCACGGACGCAGGCATTTGGATGTTCATGGTTCGGTACCCGCATCCAAATAACCCAACCCAACCCATTAAGCTATTCCACACTTATCCTTAATCGCACTTGAACGCTGAAGGAGATCGTTAACGACTCCAAAGTCTCCAAAGGCGAGATGACCATTGATATCAACACCAAGTTCATGCTTTAACTTATTAGCACACCCTGTGAATGGCGTATCTCACTACGATCCTATTCCTCAATTTTCCAGGTGCGCTGCAACTTTACACCGATTTTGAACGATCACTCGCGGCTAAACCTTTATTCTGTCACTTCTCTAGGTGATATTCTTATTGGAAGGAACGATCATCTTTCTTCTTCTAGAGGTTTGGCATTGGGTGACTAAGGGGATAATAACCAGGAGTTATCGTCCCGACCTCATTGAGTCGCTCGCCTCTCTATACTGTTTTTGGCTCGCGAGTCTGTGATGATTGTTGTCCCCTCAACACTATGATCGGAGACTCACAATTCACTGACTAATTTATGAGAAGACAGCCCATTGCCACCCGTATTCGTACCCTTGCAAATCTATACAACTCACGGCGGGAACGCAGAGGGTGTTGATACCACGAGTATTATCAACTTCCTTTGATTTGACGACGATATCGTCAAAAGTCCATCATTCATGTAAAATCGCTGTGCCTCGTTGTTTATACGCATCTTCTGCACATTGCCCTGGCAGGCGAGTGCAGAGTTGTACCAGGGTGGAGTAAGGTCAATGTGGATGGAAAGATTCTTTTAAAGGTATGTCCTTTCTATCGAACAGGATGGGTGCATGCCCGCGCAGCACACCGCTACGAGCACCAGCGAGAAAAGCAACGCTTCGTAACTTTCGACTTGAACGCTGCCACGTATCTCATGCGTGATGCACTAGCTCTCCACGATCGTGGTGGAGCCTGTAATTGTATTCATCTCATTCCTATTCACGTGCTGAATGTCAACGGTGTATGGAGTCATGAATTGCCAATGAGGCGAAGCATATGAACGATTCTTGTATGTATGCATTGTCCATGTCTAATCGCCAATAACTAAGGACCAAGGTATGAAACAACTTGAGCAAGATGATGCATGGCGGTAATGAAATACAATGATAACAAGATTTTCCCGTGCATCGGGATACAAAAACACTGCAAAATCTTCACCCTTTCAAAGGTCATCATTATCGTTATCTGATGTATCGCCAAGGTCGACCTCCACCTCGAACTCCGTGTAAAAGCTAGGGAAGATGGATGCAACATCTTCCAAGTACCAGAAGCAATCGCGAGGATGCTTGCTGACGTGGGGTATATCCCGATCTATAGTAGCGCTGGGAATCTCTACATCTTCGCACCGCGCGATTTGAACCCATGTGCCGCACAGGCCAAGGCCGACACGGAAGTAATCAACGGACTCAGGTTCGATGAGTACAGTTAGTTCATCACGGCAAGGGTTGTAGACGTGGGCCACATCAAGTCCTTCTACGAACGGGTCCTCGACAATAGCTCCGCGACTGGAAGACGTGATGATAGGTTTCACGATATCTAGAAGTTCATCTGTTGGAGTGCGAACCCAAGGCTCCATGACGACACGCGCGAAGCGGTTTCCCAGCTCCTGCTCAACTGCTGCTGAAGGAACATCTGGAGTTGAGTTGATAGCGTCTGGAGGTATTATTTCCTTCACTTTGCGTGTGGAGAACTCGACGATACCAGTCGTGTGCGTCAAAGGCAAGTGAGTTGGACCGAGGAAGGTAAGCAGTGAATCAACTTTGATATTTGTCCACGATGTTGTAGTCTGCCCTGCAGTAATAGCTGCAGCCCAAGGGTCATCCACCTGGGGAGGGGCAACATTCACGACATCGTCTGCACCAAATGTGTCATCCAAAACCTCCTTGGCCGTCAATGAGTCAAGTACGACGTTCGATGACACGAATTCAACGTGATCAGCTTTGAGCGCCTCCTCGAATGTGCTAACTGCTGATGAAGCGGACGTAATAGTGCCGGAAATGTACATTCTCAGGTTTCCTTTAGATCCCCAGCACTCCTTGCACGCGATGTCGAAATTGCTCGGCAAAATTCGGGCAATCTTGGCAGTCAAAGGAAGCTCCTTGATAGCGAGTTCTGCAATAACCACTGCGCGGTTGAAGCTATTCACATGAGCCTCGAAACCGGCGAAAACCCCGTTCCGCAGCATGAAGCGAAGGAAAAAGTGGAGCACAGTTGGTGCAATGAAGAGGTTGCGTTCCGACCTGCGTAACTCATGAATGCAAGGCACACATTAAGGAAGTAAACGAACTTGCCAGATTAAACCTTTATCTCTCATGTATGATGACATGAAGACCTTGATTGACTTTTCCGTGTCATCAATGAATCTTTCCAGTGAACGATTTTTAATATCCGCCTCTTCTTCGCCTGGCACCAGCTGTTTGCCAGGATGGGCGATCTGTTCCAGTGGATCTTGTATAATGTCGACATTGATCTGTTTTGCTTTCGGGGTATTATTGTCATCTGAGGCATCACTGTCTCCTTCATAAAACATGCTTTCAGCGCCCTTCGACTTCTTGACTTTGCGGTAGATCGGTAAGCTGGACAGAAGGCCAATGTACAGACGAAACTGTAGAGTCAGCTAATCAACTTGAATGCTCAAGCAAGACTGGAAAATATGTACGTGATCCCATATTGTTCTGACTCCGGTGGAGATTGGTGGCCAAGTACGACCGATGCGAAAATCATCCGCAGCTTCGTGGACTCGATCAATGAGGCTCTTCTGCCTGGATGAACAAAGATGAGTACCTCATGCCAGCACAAAGAAATGGTACAAATACAGCTCTATCGGTTCACGCATTTTACGCGAGTTTTCACCTTCTTCCCACTCCTCCCACCAAGGCACAATTCTTCCTGTAGCGTCTGTGCTCTGTCCTGCATTTCTACGCTTCTTGCGATCTTTAAGTTTCTGAGCCACTTCTTCGTCGGAGAGAACCTTAACGGTGGGCAATCCACCCAAAGCATCAACTTCAATTTCTTCTCCAGTCTCCATTCTGACACGTTTGTAGCCGTATGGCGCGAAATCTTTGAAAGGGATGATGGAAACGCCATGCGGGGCTACCGGAAATGGAGGGAATCTCAAAGGGAACACGTCAAGAACTTTGCCGGAAGATACAGATTGTTTCTTGGACGTCGACGACATCATGGTAGTCTTGGTTCAAGAAGAAGGAATTCCTGTTGGATTTGCATGGCTGTCTTTTTGATTTGCAAGCAGGTGTACTACTGTTTACGTTCGCCAGCGACGAGTATTAGTTTCAAACCCAGCGAATGCTGTATTGACCTTACGTAATACATGCAGACCATTGGAATGGCAAGCATTACGCGGCGTGCAAGGGGTGGGTATATTTTGCTGGCAGCATCATTAATATGATCGAACTTGATTTGAAGCGCTAATATGACTCTTCCCTCTATAGCTACGTCCCCACCAATTTAGACCCGAAGTGTTCATTTCGAAGTTAGTGGAGGTAGCCTGGGGTGCGTTTCTTACTCTTCTACTCATTCAGAAATTACGAGAACCTAGACCAGTTTATCTGCAGGAGTGACAGGCACAAGGCCTCCGATTAGTGTCAACCAGGTCTGAAGGCGACATGACCCTCCGAATAACCTTGACGAAAAACGATCCTCTCCAAACCACTTTCTCATGCCCAGAGCGTGCCATACACTACGCGTCTGACACAGTCACGCGTGATAAGGCAGTCTCTGGAAGCACAGCTACGACAACGGTGGTCCGGAGAAACGTCCTTGGAGACAGTGATCATGTAGGCATAATTGAATGGCCAGCCAACCCAAATGACAGACCCGCAGTGGTGGTGGGATCTAAGATTGTTGAGATGATAAAAACGGGGCTGTATACATCGTAAGAAGCTTAGTTATGTTAACTGAATGGCTCAGTGCTCACATTATCTTCCCCAGTCCAGAGAAGTTTCAGGGAAGTGACCACGAATGGTACGAATGGCGGATTTGTGACTCTCGACCTCAAGTGAGTATTTATGATATAGCACAACATGGCATCAGTTGAATTAACCCGATTCTAATAGCTCGTCCCGTTAAAGGGGGCTCGCGCACAGACATTCATCGCTACTTTCGTTACCTCATTTACCCGTCGTATGTTCGGGTTGAGACGCAACGAGTCGGCCGCACTCCTTATCCCACCTGAAGCTGAAAGCATCTTGGATGATATTGTAGTCACTTTTATTTACTTTGAGAGTCAGTGGCGGGAGAAAGAACGGGCGAAGTCTAGGTCGTGGGACACAAGTTTTACCGCTGGTGGAGCTTTAACTTTCTAATGGGTTTTTGTCTTATCAAAAATATACCTGATATTAATATTAATATTGTTGCAACCGGTGAAATTCTATATACTATTAACTCAATATTAACCCACGAGGAATATAGCTAGTTCGATATTGATGTTGCAATGAAAGACCTAATCTGATCGATTGTCGGGCGGTTCGTAGGAGAAGCTGACAAGCAATGCCGGACGAATTTATCATGTCCTCCACCTATCTCTGTTCCGGAGCCAATCGGATCCTCGCCCCTGTGTCGCGCAGAAATAACACGTAAAACATCATCCAGCCACCAATATGGCAACCTTTGGAGAACCTAGAAGGCATCAGTTGAATTGGTCAAGTAAAATAATACGTCAATTCAGCATACATGGAGTGCGATGCATCCGAAAGAATAGATATCGCTGGCACGGCTCGACACCTGATCCTCGTCATCATCGCCGATCAGTTCCGGGGCTGTCCAGCGCAAAGCACTGCAGATATCACCGCATGCAGATATGATAGAAGACAGCCCATAGTCCGCGAGACGGACTGTGTGACAATGATCTATGAGAACGTTATTCTACTTCTGCTGTCAGCGCCCCCTCACAGCTAAAAGATGATGGGGATAGACGAACGCTACTGAGATTGCCATGAAGTACATCGTTGCAATGAACTATTCAGTGAGATCGCTAAGGATAATCTGCTCTGCCAGATGCCTTCGTACTCACGATAGTGGAGCCCATCTGCAACATGGGATAGCTGAAAGAGGGTTGAGAGCTGAGAAAAGCATTTTGTTGCCAATTGAAAGGAAACACACGAGCGTAAGTTTTTCAGTATTTGAGAGTGTTTGACCCCTGGTGAACAGGTAGCTGGTCAAGGATCCATTTTCCATCCAAGGCGACACTAAACAGGGAAGGTTAGAGCCGAACTCAGTTGTAGTGCCGTAGACAGGTAAAATATTGTCGTGCTGCAGAGACATCCAACGTTTGACTTCCACCAGGATGGTCTGTATGTCTTGGAATTAGCGTCAAGATGTTCGCGGTATTGCTAAGGCTGACTTTTTTGGCATTTTTAATGCTCTCTTCATCACCATTTCGTAGTGCCTTAATAGACTTCACAGCGACCTAGGTCATCATCAGTGCTGCAAAGGATGAATTAAATTTTGCTCAAATACATTCTGCTTCTTGAAAACGCTGATCCGCCAGACACACTGGAAAGTATTGCCAAGCCCCCCCGGTGGTACTGCAAAATTTTGCACTCTCGTCAGGGATTTTGTCGCAATCATGCTATATTTTGAAAGGGAATAAGTCATGCATGTCCGTGGTACATCTCTGATACAAAAACCTACAAATTGTTCGCAGCGTCTCGCTCGATGCTTGCACTTTGCCCTTTGATCTGTTCGAGAAGTTCGGTTCATGCTTTGCAATTACGAAACATACATTGCAACCTTCCTTTTTATCCGACTGCGCACTCTTACTTCGGCGAAACGTACCAGAAACAAACGTTCTCATCCTCTGCAAACTCATCGCAGGGCCTTTCCCTTTGTCACGAATACCAGATGGTAAGTCGCGCGACGGGGATATTATGGGTTGTGCGATATCAATAGTGGAATTGGTCTCGAGAGGGCCTGTAGATTGAGGCGTGCTGACTGTGGTCTGAATAGCTTGAAGTGAGTGCGTCTTGATACGCACGTCATCCTGGAAAGACGTCGTAGCTTCATCCCCATTGGAACACCCGGTTGATGGAATCACAGTTGTTGAAATCTTTTTACCTTCACAATGTGTCAGTGGCCTGTCAAAGAGATAGTTCAAATGATACCTTCTGATTGTAATTCATTTTCGAGAAACGTCAATATTTTCCGTGTAGATGGTCGGGGGGGTGTTGCACCAAGCGGCGTAAAACATTGTTCAATTAGATGCCAATGTGCATCTGAGATTTGGCTGTTGGCAGGCCTCTGTGGCGTTGCACCTTCAGCTACTTTTAAGATGATACGTCTTTCGTGCTTGATATCAGCCCAGGGCTCGTGTCCCGAAAGAACCTATCACGAAAATCAACACTGAAAACAACTATCCTAACGCTGAAAACCTACTTGGAGTATGAGACAGCCAAATGAGTATATATCACTACGAGTATCTGGTTGGATAGATGTGCTGGAATTCAAGAGCTCTGGAGCGGTATAGCGAATTGCTCCCGGTTGGGCACAAGAACGTTGAAGATATGAGTACCCTTGATCCGCGAGCATGGACGACAAGCCAAAGTCTGTGAGGACAGCCCTTCTCTCGTCGTTCAAGAGTACGTTTTTCTGCGAGAAAGGGGATGAGATGCCGAAAAACTGTTCCGAGATGTCCGCCTTACCGGAGTTAGGTCACCGTGAACCACCGGGACACCGTGCACTACATCAACAATCAATACGTGCAAGCCACTACACCTGAGTGATCTTAGGACACACAATAATGAAGGCCAGATGTAATATCTTCAAGCTGTTCATCAATCAGTAGAATTTCTGTCTTGTCATGCAGAAGCTCACTAAGCGGAGGCGGTCAGACAGAGTGATGTCCTTGTATTTCCGGAGATAAACTGTCAGTGATCCGTTTTCCAACCAAGGGGAGACCATAGATATGTAAGGACCGAAATTCCTAGCTATTCCAAGTAGCGGCAGGATATTGACGTGATGGAGTCTCCTCCATGTCCCAAGTTCACGTCGTAATTCCTGTATAGCACAGTCAGTGGTACATAAGTTGACGTCGTACCATTGCAAAATACCTTTTCATCGACTCCTCCATCTTGAATCCTGATAACTTTGACTGCAACCTGGAAAGTTCTGAGAAGATGATGATCCTCGTCGCGGGAGATCGTACCACAATTTTGTTTACACCACTGTGCAACTCGCAGCGCCAAACGTCACCAAACCCTCCTAAAGCCGTACAATACTTACTGGTGCGTGTGATATGCTCTGTGAGGTCGACAGGTTGGTTGGTGGACTGTTGGGATGGGTTCATCACTAATTGAAATAGAGTGCAGGCTTGAGAAGGATGGGGGTCTTCGAATTTCAAAAGGTTCAGCGTCAAGATACAAGTCAAACTTGGTCTTATAATTCGGTAAGACTGTTTAAATAGCTGTTACATACCTCGTGTTCACCGGATTACGGATGCATTGGGACTGTGTTCTATACCTGGTACTAACAGTATCACACCTGTCTCCCTAGCCGCCCGTGTTGGGATGCCGTGTTTCGATTTTGGACACGGTTTTTTTTGCGACAATCTTATCATTGCCCATTATCTGGTCACAGTAACTCCGGGGCAAGGAATGGAGACGAGCAAAATGAGTTGAAAAAATCTAACTTCACCAGATGGATGATGACCTTGACCACTTGAGTTGGAAGTTGGCTAGTAGGGTTGGGGTGTTGCGTGTGTGCCTGGTACAATCATGATGGTGTCAGGATCAGTACTCAGTTACGGAAGCTTCAAGTTGATGCATTCGCCGGAAGATGAACCTATGTCCAAGCCTGGGTGAAGATCTGATTGCCAAATTATATGCTCTGTGAACTAAACAAAAATCAAATCACTGCCAGGATGATCGGGTATTCGTATTGCACTGTACCTTACAAGAGACTCGTATTGTTTCCACATTGTCATGTCTGATAGTATTAATCGTTCTGCTATGTCCTATCGTCTTGCTTTGGATCGGCTTATGTAGTTACAGTGCGCTGCATACATACCCCCGGGCCCGGTACCTTACGTACTAGTAGATGCTGTAGGATGGTCGGCAGTTGATTTATAGGTGTTAGGTTCAGCAAAATTATGCAATTAGAATTAAAATTAAATAGAGAGGGAGAGAAAGAGATCGAAAAACATTCCTGAATACTTGTGATTCAATAATTGATTAGCCTACGCGAGCACTCTCATTGGTGGAGAGACTCGCTTAGACAGTGAGTCCGTAACCAATCCCTGGACTATCCCAAACTGAGCGCTCAATGAACAGCTCAATGAGCGGCTAAAGTTGTAGATGAGTGTCCCGTAGGCAGACCCTAATAGAATGAAGATGGTCGTTCCTTTTGATTAACACTATGACCGACGTGGACACCGTGAAATTGAACTGCGAAAGTCGTGAAACAATACATTGATCTGTTTCTGTTATTTCAGTAACCTACATAACAGTCCCACCTGTACGATCTAGTGAATCATATTCGTTGTAGCTACATGTCATTGTTCGTACAGAAGACAAAAATACTAATGTCCAGTGCACCATGATTGATCATGGGCTACGGGTTGGTCCAATTCAGATAGCAGGGGCGCACTGAACGTCGAACGTCGAACGATGCTAATTCACGAGTCGTCCTCACTTTTCGCATGATGATGATATGTTGCCTCAGGCGAAGATAAGAGTGGTTGTCTTGGCTCATGAGATCACAGATATGCATGACGACAGCTGCAAAACGCAATTGTGTGAATTCCATCGGCACAGAATAACACAGCAAAGTCATACAATAGATTATACCAACCTGAAGGTTATATCCTGCATGTAGCATGCAATGCATTGATCTACAGGTCCAGACGGTGACAGCAATGTTGTGCAATGCAGATACGTAATGACTGTTGCTCGAGTACAAGGGAAGCATTAGTCGTGGAATAGTCGGTCACAGATCGCTGATGTGTTCTATTGAGACTTGCGAGTGGCCGGCGGTGTCATTGGCAGGTTGAAACTGGAACTTGGAGGAGGTGATGTACTATGTGGTGGGGATAGTGATAGTAATCCAGGAGGTGTTGTGGGCAGCGCGAGCATTGCATGTTGAGTAGAATGGATTGATAGGCTGTAGGTAGGGTGCAGCCGCGGCGAAGCTTGGAGGCCGGATCGGTGGGAAGAGCGAACATTTCGTACGCTCTTCACAACTTGAAGCACGTTGAGGGGCTACAGTCTTCGCGCCGTCCCAGCCCGGCCCACATTAGGCCCGGGTAAAGGTTTTAAACTCCCCACGGTTATTAACTTACTTGTAATTGGGCGGCCCCACACCTGCCTAATCAAGCAAACAGGTATAAATTTCTACCCCGCATTCACTTTCTGAGTCGAAATCTGATCGCGCCTTGGGCAGCGACCATCATCGTTTTCTACACAACCTTTGGGGGTCTCGAGGGGCGCAAAGACATCCTGTAACTCCCAGAACTTATTATGTCTCTGCTACACTTCCTTGTACGTGTTTGGCATGGCTTAACGACTATTCCGAGTCGAAGATATGATTATACGTAAGTCGTGGCTTCAAGCTCAATCCAACAGGTTACTGAGTCTTCTTAAGATTTACGCCCTGTTCGATACCCAATCTCACGGGAAAGATTCGCAATGTAAATCTGTCGGGTGGTGGAAGATCAACTGATGTATATAAGGCTACATATTCTACTCATGCCACCTCGCGACAGGTATGTGCCGAGCAGTCTGACACTTCACCACCCTCACATGAAAAACAGGTTGCTGTGAAGTCGTTGAGAATGGCTATTGCTAACGACACAAAGCAATCTGAAAGCTTGGTCGGTATTAATATTGTCCCTCCGCTAGAGCATTCACCTAACCACTCATCCTAGAAATTACTGATTCAAGCCAACGCCTGGACAGCTTTGCAGCACGATAATATCCTTACTCCTATCGGTTACACTGATGGGTTTGGGCCGCTTACATCTATTGTGTACGAGTGGATACCCGGAGGAACATTAAATGTATACCTTCAAGATAACCCTAGACTGAGTGTTTTGCAAAGATTTTGCCTGGTAAGTTTTGTCTAGTCTTTCTGTACTCGAATGGGGTCTGATTCAATATACAGATCAAGCGATTAGCTGCTGGACTTTGTCATCGTAAGAAATGTATTCCGCTTCTGTGATATCCCGCTCTGATACAATGATGTTGACGTAGTTCACTACAAGAACATCATTCATGGCAATCTATATGGGGTGAGTCTTCTATCTTTCTGCACTGGCAATTCATCTTATCATGATGGATGGAGAACAACATCTTAATCGACGCCAAAGGCATTCCATATCTTGCAGATTATGAACTGAGTGAGACGTACCGAGGGCACTACCTTCCCGAATCTGTGAGGTGGACAGCACCGGAACGCTTTGACAGTCATGGCGTGGGCGGTACATCTTATCCGCCCACGACTAGAAGTGACGTGTACTCTCTTGGGGGTGTAATGTATCAGGTTGGTTCATTGCGCCTAGGAATGATGAAATGAAAGACTAATCACACATCCATGTTGCTTAACCATCCACTAGATCCTCACTGGCCGACCACCATATTATGAAGTTAAAAGTAAATCCAGGGTTTCCATTAAAATCTTGGATGGAACTAAGCCTTCGCGGCCACTTGATCTTCATATTGCAGATCACCACTGGCTATTCATGGAACAGTGTTGGTCACTTCCAGAGGATCGCCCATCCGCTGCCGAAGTGCTGCACTTCGCTCAGACGGAGGTCAACCTTCTTAGTGCGTGGGCTGTATCTTAGCTCTTATGTGTGCGAGGAACCAAGCTATAGCTATTATCTGCTTTCCCTTACTTATCAAGCTATCCAGCTAAATCTTCGAATTGTTCTTACTATGGACTCCATGGGGCCATGCACACCGAGTGTCGTCTTTCTGGCACACTCGGACCCCATTCAATTGCTACGTATGCCTATCCTTACTTTTATATTCCTTCTGTTGTTTGGTCAAGGGGGGAATTCTGTGTTAATCTAGCGTCAATACAACTCTAGATGAGGCACACAGTTCAGACCTTCGCAGACAATCCCATCGGATTCCCTTCTCAGTCTGAACATTTGGTGGGCGGCTAGCATGAGAGCATGAATGGGGATGCGAAGTCGTTTACTTACAGCAAATATCAAGTATATATAAATTCCTATGCAAGACAACGTGAGAGCCGAAGATTTCCCTATCATAGCCAATAGGAAGGCAGATTAGTCTCGAACCAGACGTTCGGGACCACCTTCGGCTTCTTC
>PVYE01006521.1:56356-67114 GCA_002995055.1 Rhizopogon rudus
AAGGCAGATCCTAATAGAATGAAAATAGTTCGTTCCTTCTGTATTAGGGTATCAAACCGTCCAAAGTTCTCAAACATCATGTATTTATAGATAGCGCTAAAGGCGCCATATATTATTGCTGTGAACTATGTAGCACCTGTTCAGCATAGCCTTGTAAGATCGGCCAACCATGTCTCGGGTTCAGTTCTGGCGCTACATTTCTTGTCCTCGCATTATCTCTACTTGTTATAGCTGGGGCATCTGGTGGTGCGTACCGCACAGCCATGTCGCATCCCTTTTGTCTGAAGGTGAGCTTGCAAAGCGGACATCTCGATGTCACTGATTGTGGAGCAAATCTCCACCAGACTCTAGAGGTAGCTAGAGTGCGAGGACTATGGCAATCTGTGTAAATTCCATCTTTCATGTCGATCGCTTCGTTCTGATGAAGGTACTGCATAGGTCCGACATCATCCAAAACAAGTCCACTGAGGTCCCTCGGATGTGTATCTTCAAGCAAGACAGTTTTCCTCAATCTATTAGCGATTTGAGTGATGTGTACCGATGTACTATGGTTTCGAACTCCTATGGGAAAATAGAGGTAGTTTCTCCTTCTTTCCTTTGTACTTGACGAAGTTTATAAACAGGTGGCCGTCAAATCCCTGAGGATCCTTGACTTGAGTGAAGAGGGGATAAAGGCGTTGCGCAAGGTATATAACGATGGGTAGCTCAATATTTTGTGCTAAACATGTATTATCAGATGATCTATCGTGAGGTGCGGGCATGGGCAACGTTGCACCATAAGAACATCCTTCGCCTTTTTGGGACGACCTCAGGATTCGGACCGCTTCCCGCTTTCGTAACACCTTGGATGGAGCATGGATCGTTGACGAATTATCTATCTCACGAGTTCTTCAGGCTCTCTAACAGAGACCGGTTCACACTTGTGGGTTCGAATGCTGATATACTTATTTGAGCTGACCAACCCAACCCCGATTTCATATAGCTTGAACAAATTGCCACAGCTATTCAGTATCGTTTGTGCTAGTTGGTGTCTCTTGTTTCAAGCATCTTTGACCATTCCCGCAGTTCACGGCAAACATATCATTCATGGGAACCTCAATGCGGTAAGAATGCGTTGCAGCTCTGTGAACACGTACTTAAGAAGATACAACGAGTACAGCACAACGTACTCATTGATCGCAGAGGAAACGCATACGTAACAGATTTCGGATTGTCTGCGATACTTGCGAAATGCGATAACTTGCCATTTGATGCTCACCACCCAGGGTCTGTCCGCTGGGCTGCGCCTGAATTGATAAACCTTTTCACGGACGAAGAAGCTGGAAAGCCGACTACCTGCTCCGATGTTTACTCCTTCGGGTCCGTTGCACTAGAAGTACGCCGATTTTTGTTTCACCCCGCAATAGCTGCGTTTTGAGTTACAATCTAGGTACTATCGGGAGATCAACCTTATCATTGGTTGGAAGACTCGCTTCATATAATGTCAGCCAGATACAAGGGCGTGCAACCTATAGCAGCAAACAGCTCCATTGATAAACATCATATACCCTTCCTTCAGGAATGTTGGTCAAGGCCTCAGGAGAGGCCAACAGTTGACCGCATTCTGGCTCATATTCGAAGTGCACTTCCGCCCTAGAATGATACCCAATTTTCTCTCGCGTTTCTTTCCAAACTGCATGATTGTAACGACACCCTTTGCTTCGTTTATTTATGGTCCCTTCGATAATATCTCGATAGTGATCTTCTTGTATCCCTTTGTAGCTTAGCTAGATTTTTCTTGGACAATAGCAAATTGGCAATGCATTACAATAAGATCTCTTGATGATTGCGCTGCAAGCAAAACATCGAAGTTTGCAAAACCCCGACGATAAACTGATAGTAGGCCACTCATCATTTCCACAGAAAGTCTCTGCAAAGACAGTAGCATTCGTGCCCGAGTCAAATTTGATTATTTTTGTTGCGATATTCGAGCGTCGGAGGGATGTCGGTTGTGCAATGACCATACCCCGACACTTTCAAGCAGTGTCCCTCTCCACAACTTCATCAATATTTGCCCCTAATACAGAAGGAATGAGTGTCTTCATTGTACTAGGGTCTGACTACGGGAGATGAATAATTACCGGCGGCCGCAGTTCTGCACTGGACATTGAGCACAAGAAGAAACAAGTTTCCATAGCATAAAACGGGCTAAGTAATTGTAGGCGGTCTGGACTCAGATTGAAAGATAAGTACTCTGGATTCTTGAAGATACTCCGTGTCTGTGATCTAGACTCTAGCAAATCAATAATAGCCCCTAGATCTAAGTATCAACCCCAGCAGGTGATACTCACCGATCAAAACTCATCTCTCTTGGCACGTTGCTTCTTTTGAAGCAGTACGACGTTAGATACGCCTCCTTCTCTCAAATTCTTTAGAAAGTCCAGCACAGCCCCAGCTCGTTCTCCATTCTCCAGTCTATATACGTGTTCGTTGGACATCAATCCGGTGCCCACAGCTTGGACGTGAGCGAGTCCGTGCAGCTCAGGATATGTACTTGGGAGCCCCGCGGGATTGGAGAGGAAAGGCGATGTGTTGGATAGAGTTAAAGTCAAGTCGACGGGCGTTGGGTGTGCTTGGTCGGTTGACATGATGTGAAGTGAGAAGGATAGGTATTGACAATATTTGAGTCTCATATTTGTCTCATATGATACTTTTAGACACGTCTTGTGTGTTGATCAATAGACACAACCAACGATAACCTAGCCTAACACGGCCTCGTCGCTCTCTTCTCAGAGCGCAAGGTCCAAGAATGGCCAACCCAGGATGTCTAGATCTTGATTCTTGTAGTATCACAGAACCGTGCTCCGATATGGTGTTGTAGTAGTACTAGTAATGCAAGATGACAGTCATTGGCACTACAGAGCACAACAACCCAACTCGCCCTGTTCGTGCAACACTTTAATATTAAGGATGATCCGACGGTGTCTACATAGGTCTACAAATACATCAGGGTTTACATTGCTTGATGCCGCGAAAGTGTTGAGGTTTGCCAGAGAATATACTAGTCATGCGACAGCATACAACTCTTAAGCTCTGCTCCCAAAATAAAGGACTGGATCGGAAGGCTATCTTTAGTGAGTTCAGGTGTGACACAAACCCAAGGAGAAGGAGCATGGAATCCAGATCCATCGTGAACTACGCTGAGCTGAAAATCGAGGCCATTTCTTACGAAAACACGAGTCAAGATGATAAAAATTGCCACAATAGTGTGGAGCAGGCTCACCTTAACAAAAGATCACTTGTAGGACTAAACTGCCAACAAAGTGAGCACGTGGTCGAGCTCCTCCAGCCAGTAATGCTTCGCATAAGAGACAAAGGTAATGACGATGAGATCGATGACATTGATACCAGCAGGAAAAATTTCGAGAAAAGCTCGTCTTGATCGTGATATGATACCGAGTTTTGCATGCCTATATCGTGCTAGAGGAACGAGTGCATTGTTGGATGCGAAAAGCTGGAATCATTATCGTCAGGATAACACGAACTTTGATTGGTCGACGACTTACTACCGGAGAACGAAACATAACTTGCCATGTGTAGGGCTCACCATCCGGTCCATTGAAGTTCCATGGTCTTCAAAATATTAAACTACACGCCGATGCATTAAAGCTGGTGCCTTACCTGCCAACGTTTTCGTTATCTTCAGTTTCGGCATCTTCAGTTTTGGTATCTTCAGTCTCTGATACCATGACAACTTCTATCGGGGACTCGCTATGAAGTAACCTCAATCGGCTACTATCGACCTCGCCAACTACGCAAGCCACCCGCCCAGTGCTCAAGAACTGGGGATAGTTTTCAAAACGGCTTATCGTGGTAGTCTGGCACGGTGTCGTGCTGACCTGGTACATGGGTATACCGTCGTTGGTCATGAATAGCGTATGCATGGGGTCATTTTGCCGCAAACAGAGTTCCATGGGGTGATTATGGGTGGGAGATAGAACAGCATGAGCGAAGCGCCGGTTTGGTGATACTTTCATTATAAATAATAGCGTCCTGCCGCGTAGGCCTAGAGAACACCCAGGGATGAGGAGTGGGATCCTCGGGTGAAGGAAGGGTGGCCCAGACCCGGCCATCAATGGGCGCTTGTACTTGCTCCACAGATTGAGTACACGCGTACGGTAAGCTTCCTGTCAAATCTGACAGAAAATAATGTTGGTCCAGTGGAGACTCGACTTGATATTCATCGTTGTAGATCCGTCTACTACGGCTGTATCGACAAGGCAAAGGAGCAACCTCAGCGTCGTAACTTTGAAGCTGACATAAACCAACTTTCCTGATTTAGCGAAACGCGCGGATGTGGTGCTTTCTTGACCAACTCTCGACACCAACCGTTTTGTACTCGAACCACTATCTACCCCACTGTCCATGCCCTAGATACCCTTAGAACCCCCGTCCGCAATGCTTAACTTACTACCCGTCACACTTCGCTTCCTCCTTGCTTCGCTACTTTGGCTCGACTCTCCACAGCCCCCTGCAGTCCAGACAGCACCTAGCCCGATGTCCCTCCACCTGCGGCATCAACATGCCATAACTAACGATTCTCGGGTGATCTTCTCCGATACGGCTCCATCCTTTGCCGCAGATTCATATGACGTGAGCACGTTGAAAATACAGACACACAGACCACAGTCGGCGAAGGCCTTCCATAGTGCCCGATTGCGCTCTATCAGACATGACCAGAGCGAACGAGTTTCGTGGGATCCAACCGACATCCTCGGTCCGAACGTGGAAGATAGAGAGACATTACTCACGCTTGCAAAGATGACCTCTAATGCCTACACAACATCCATCGCATCAGACTGGTATGTCCTGGATGGATGGAATAAGGTATTTATCTATTTTCATACAGTTTTGTCATTTGGTTGACGAATAGTAGTCCACTTCATTTGGTTGGGAACCTGACGCAGATGGATTCCGAGGACATGTCTTTGTCTCGGATGACAACTCCACAGTGGTGCTTTCGATCAAAGGTACTTCTGCCGGCTGGATTACAGGTGGCGGTGGCCCAACCGTGCGGAAGGATAAGTTGAACGACAACCTTCTGTTTTCTTGCTGTTGTGCAAGAGTTGGTCCAACTTGGTCGACGGTTTGCAATTGCCATCAGGGTAACTACAAATGTGACCAGACATGTCTGGAGAAGAGTTTAATCGAGGAGAGCTTATTTTATTCTGTTGGAGTGGTATGTGCGTCTCCAAAAATACCAAAAGAGTTTTCCAACATGGTTTTACTGCAGAACTTATATAATAACCTCACGTATATGTATCCCGATGCCAATATTTGGGTTATAGGTATGTTACAGTGTTGCGTCGTTGGACAGTTCCTCATCATCAACAAGGCCATTCTCTCGGCGGTTCCCTTGCCTCACTTATTGGAGTGACGTTTGGGGCGCCCGTTGTTGCGTTTGAAGCACCCTCCGAGAAATTAGCTGCGGCACGTTTGCACCTGCCTTCTCCAGTGAGTCCGAGCCTCCTTGTAACACAATTACTTCATATACTGATCCCGTGGGTGACCTGCAGCCATCGACCCATCACGTCACGCATGTCTTCCACACAGCAGATCCTATCCCAATGGGCACCTGTAACGGTGTAACCTCCTCATGTGCCATCGCAGGCTTCGCTATGGAGACGCGATGCCATTTGGGCAAGGTCATACGCTACGATACCGTCACGCAACTTGGGTGGTCTGTTGACGTGCGGACGCACTCGATTGTTCAAATCGTTGAAAGATTGTTACATGAGGATTGGGCTGAGGAGGGACAGGAGGGTAGGACGGTGCCTGAGGCGAAGCCTGATGTGGACTGTGTTGTAAGTGGCGCTTTGGCCTTGATTATACCGCTAGCTCTAACGGAAGGATGCAGGACTGTTATAACTGGGAGTTTGGGGATTTCAAGGGCTAGAGTTAATTGCGGGTTATGTACTTGCTGAAAACTACGATAAGTAATTTCGAGAGTGCTTCGGCAATAATGTAGTCCCGGGCGGAGTTCAAAACTATCTACGAGTACCGAAGGCTCTGGAGCGTGATGGTTTTTTCCTTTATCTTCGTCATCAACCTCAGCTCCTAGTGGCAAGAAAACAACTCAGATTCAGAGCTGCTGCACCTGTAAGTAATAGTCCATCGCGCTAGTTCTGGAAACTCAGAAATTCAGCCAGTCGAAAGAAATAAACTGAGACTCGGAAAACATTAATTCAAGTATATAAGTACTTGAAGTCCCAGTAAGTATTATATTACCGCAAAGCATCTGTCGCCTCATCCGTTTCCGGTATGATAATAAGGCAACCTATGTACGACAATGGTTTGACCCAGCGAGTGCGTAGCACATGAACACCGGGAGTACGAACGGCTTCTGCGGTTGATTCAGCTGTAAGTGTCCTTGGCGGCTGATCAATTGCAGGATCACGCGGAGTACTTTGCTTCCGCTGCGTACGGAAAAATCGTCGATCTGTTACTGTTTCTGGACTGGAAGCTACTACTGTGGCAAATCGTCGATCTGTTACTTCTGGACTGGGAGCTAGAGCTAGTGCTGTGGCTGGGTCGGCTTGGCTTCGTAGTCGGGCGACCGTTAATGGCTATAGATCGATTCGCATCCACACATCAAACAGCGAACTTGACGAGGAAAGAAGAGCACGACGAACCATCCGCATGCGTGCTGCCGCAACTTGTACGCGTTTAACATATTGAGCTATAGGGAATCTTGTCTTAGTGCCAGTGCTAGCCCCAGGGGTATCGCTGACGATCTGCAACACAGACTCTCATTATTCATGGCCTGAGCGGGTAAGTTATTCATATCGCTTACGATATTATCCTTAGGTCTGGTAACCTCTGGAGTACCCCAGAAGTTGTCCTGAAAACAATATTTAGCCTTGTAGCTCGGGCAGGTAAGTGAACACTGTGTTACTTACACCATATCGGGGAGAATCGCGACGAGCGGGTTCGTGTTTTCGGGTGGGAATCGTTGAATCAACCTGTAGAATACGGTATAGTCGTGAGTTCATGAACCACCCTCATGCGCACTACTTACATCGAGGGGCCTGACATTTACACCAGGTAGCGGCGTCATCGCGTCTGTTGCACCTTTGTTGTCTGTGTCTGTCTCGTGAACCTGATTAATGAAGATATCAGTAGCTGGTAAGTACGTCTAATGTGAGTACCCACATTCGTAACATCCTCCATTAGCAAGTCCGATATCTCCCAAACGTAGATCATGCCATCCCAAGTGCCGGCGGCTAATAATGTTCCACCTGCTGCAAACGCTGCACAGCTCAGCTCCGCAGAGTGTTCAAGTGGTGGACCAATGAGCGGCTTGGCTTTGAGATCCAAAACACGGAGGGTACGATCGTAAGACGCGCTTGCAAGTACACGTTTGTCTGGAGATGAAACGATAGCGCAGATACGGTCGGAGTGCGCATTAACCTCCAAGTAATAGGTGCGATTTTCGGGATATCGCATCCTTAACTTGCCGTCTGTCGAGCCGGTGACGATTGCATGCCCATCTGCCGTCTGAGCCCATGTCGTACATGGTACTTGGTCGGGATTGCTGCAAACTCCGACGACGTTATCCAACTCCAACTTCCGCACTCCCTCGTTGATTCGTAACACCGAGAGTTCGCAGTCGTAACCGCTCACTATTATTCGCTTGCCATCGTGTGAGTAATCGATGGCGTATATGTGTTCGAGGCGGGCTTTATCAATGCTGATGGGGTTCGTGAGCTCCGATGCTGATCGCCGACCGACCACCTGCCAAACTGCGACTCTGCCGTCATCGAAGCCACTGGCGATGTTAGCGCCATCATCATGTGGGCTCCAGCGCAAACAATTTGCAGCAGCGGTATGTCCTTTCGATCTGGCAACTATCTTCGCCATCTTCCCGTTCCACGTCCACAAGCGTATTCTGCCGTCTTTGCTGCCAGTCGCGACCAACTTGCCATTTGGTGATACGGCGATTGCGCAGATTTGGCTGCTCTCTCTATCCTGCCAGGGGTCACCCACGAATTTGCCGGTTTTTATGTCCATAACTTGGAGACAATCATCGCGAGAACAAGTGATGATGTACTTGTCCCCGGACAGAAACGCGACAGCTGGCACTTTTTGCTTTCCATTGTTCGCCTTGAAGAAAGTAGGACTAGGCCGTATTGTCGAGGGTCCTGGTTCGTTTGTGTAGGAAGACATTTGGTTTGAATGTAGGATAACAAGCGATCTGCGTTAACTAATGTCTATCTTCAGCCCCAATTGTCAGACTCGAATTATAGGGTGGGGCTCACGAAAATACGATAAAGGCAACGGGCGTCTTGTCAGGTGGGTCTTGAATTCAACGTTGTGGGAGACCTTATGCTTTTTATGTCGTTGAAGTCTGGCCAAAGCCCGGCATTCGGTTTTGCGATCTGACTCGGAGTCTCCCACGACAGTTAACACTGCCTTTTCACAGGATGACATGAATACTAGTACGGAATTCATATCCCCTGTGATGTGCGAGTTTACCATATGCATAGCTTCTGCCCCTACCTTGTTCAACGGATCCATTCCAGGTGGAAGTTCTATTATAGCCCTACCGGGCTCAGAGCGTGTGACTTAGAATCGCCAGTGATTAACGCGCGCCTATCTGGCGTACTTAAGTTCTTGGAATTCCCTCGCATTCTTTACATCGCCTCCAGCCACCCTCATCAGAACAGCCAGCAGCAAGCGTGCCTGTGCTGCGCTTCCAGAAGAACTCTCTCTTCCGACTCTCCGTACGCACCGTTCGGAAATGTGGGTAACCTGATTACACTGTGTCAGCCAAGTGACTTATGCTCTTATCTGATCAATAGGAATAACACTATGTTCGTCCAAATAATGGGCCTACTTTGAAGAAGCGCTGATCGCCACTGCTTTTAGCTCTCAGAACGATCTCACAAGTCTCATATCGCGCCCGACTGGAAAGCGTGTTTCTGGGACATATGCTGAGGTGCATCAATACGAACTCAAGGATAGCGGGAAAAGTCCCAAACTCGTGCGTTAGGGGTTGGTATAATGCGACAATTCACGAGATTGGTGTCCATCCAGATTGCAGCCAAGTCATACAAACATACGTCCTACGAGGTATATACTATCTATTGACATACGGCCCATAGAACTCATTTCGGTTGCTCTCACGAAGAAAATTCGTTCAGAAATCGCGTTGCTGTCAGGCCTCTCTCATCACAACGTAGTTCCATTCCTGGGCTTTAAAGATGATGGGGGATCTATTTCGCTAGTGGTGCCATGGATGTCGGACGGTACTCTAACCTCGTTTATCTGTACTCACGGAGAAGCCCTTGAAACACCTGATAAATCAACGCTTGTGAGTTACCTACAATCGTCAGAGTTATACTCTGAAACCCACTTTTTCAGTTGCATGACATTGCCTCGGGCCTTCAACACCGTACGTTTTCTTTTACATTATGAAAGAACTCAAACAAGCGGCAGGTACAAAAGTTCATTCAAACTTTGTTGTCCACGGGAATCTAGAGAGTGTATGATTTTACCTTACCGCGGTTTGGCAACAGATACATAACCCCTCTATACAGGACAACATACTCATTAATGAGCAACACAGAGCCTGTCTCTCTGGCTTCCGGCAGTCAGTGAAGCTTTCCTCAATGGAAGCTGAATGTCCTCATTCTCAGATGCCACGCAGCCCGGCAATTCAGTTTGCTGGTCCCGAGTGGTTCGCGGTGAGAAACGATACAAGGTTTCAGTCCCTTTCCAAGAGTCTCTTCAAAAGCGACGTATACTCTCTCGGCTGTGTCATTTTCTACGTAAGATCAAACCCTCCACTCTCGATAGATCTAAGAACTTCTTCCACAGATATTTACAAAATGCATGCCTTGGGATGATGCATCATCCACAGACATTTCCGATAAGCTTCGGCAAGGCATAACACCGCCGCGACCCAAAGGTTCGGTGATCGATGATAAACAATGGGCCCTTATAGCACCATGTTTGCGTCTTCCACAACATCGACCTCAGGATCTCTTGAAAAAGATCCAGGAATATCTTGTTTACGTCGGTCCTTGTGACCTTTCTGGTCAGGTCACGCTGCCACAGGCTTTTGCTACAGATCGTGGAGGGTATGGGGATGTCTATGAAGGTATCTGGAACAGAAAGGCTGGGGGTAAAGTCAAGGTTCCTTGTTTTCATTTTTGCATATGTCAGTGGTTTAATGAAGATTAGGTTGCTGTTAAGGTCATGCGTCCCAGGTATACGTCAGAAGAAGAATTGGCTAAGGTAGTTGCCTTGACCAGTGACACAGCATTCGCGTGCTGAACTATCGGTTCACAGAATCTAAAGCGTGAACTTGCTGCTTGGAGAAGGCTATATCATCCGAATATAGTTCCGCTATTAGGCACTTCAAATTTTTCAGGTGGTATCAAAGGCATGGTTTCCCTCTGGATGGAAAATGGATCACTCGAGAAGTACATGAGGGAAAATGGCGAACTGTCTTCATCACAACGTCTTCGCTGGGTATGATTTTTCATTTTCTCATATTGTCGCTCTAACCCACTATTCCAGACGAAAGACATTGCTAGAGGGCTCAAACATCGTATGTCCGAGTTCCCGCATATCCTCCGAGATATCTAATTTGCCGATAGTTCATGAGTTTCCTATAAGTCATGGTGACCTAACACCAGTGAGCCTCATTTATCCATACAAAAAAAAATTAATGATGTTCTTCTAAAGTCCAATGTCCTGATCGATAATGAAAGG
>PVYE01006529.1:2651-13731 GCA_002995055.1 Rhizopogon rudus
AACAACGACCAGATACGGGACGACGTGTCCAGAGCATTCGTACAAGCCCGAGTACACCTTGCCCATATTATGCTGCCTTGCACCCTCGCCCAACGAGACGAAGCTGAGCGCCTCAGGCTCGAGGTTGGGATCAGCACCAAGAATGTCGAGTACAATGCGCGGCGTAGGGCGGTCATTACCAGAACCAACAATGTTACCATCACATATGACGAGGATGAGCTTTCGTTTGTCGTCGTACTTGAGCTGTGCCAGTGAGTCGATCGTCCGGCGCAAGGAAGTCTCGCCTTCGGTATAACAAGGCACCTGGCAGATAACAAACTTGTCGTGGTCTTCGGGCGCACGAGGAGACGCAAAGTTGACGGAAGCGATAAACTTGAACGCGATGATGCTGACCATCATAATGGAGAGCGCAAGCAAGATATCCTCAGAGAACTGGCATTGTGGCGAATTGCGGTTGTCCACCATACCGATCATGAACAGATTGCGGAGGCAGGTCCGTTGACTGTCTAGCGTAGCAGAATCGAGATTGAGAGCATCGAACTCTTTCGTCAGGTCTTGCCCCGAGTTGTACTTGAACAAGTTGACGACAGACGTGTCCATGAATTGAATATCGACACCCCCAGGAATCTGCTCGCCGTACGGAGCCTGGACGGCAGGGCCGTAGTTGACGTAGTCAGTTAGGTCATAGATCAAACCATTGTAGACACCGAGCGAAGATCCGGAATTCGCCATGGTGCTGATCTCCTGTGGCGTATAACCCATATAACCAACGCGGTTATTCCACCGCATGACGGTCATACTCTCAAAGTACCAATCTGGACGCGAGTCATTCGTGAATGCGCGGAAGTCATGGTACACAGAGTTCGGGTCGGTATCGTTGACAGAACTCAGAGTCACGTATGGGCTGACGCTGCCGCTCACACCATTGCACAGCGCAGAGACCTTGAAACCATTTTAGAAAGTATTAATCCTTCATAATTCCTACTCACCTGAACGGGAAAGATCTTATCCGACGAAGTACCCCCGTACGTCTGAAGAATCGTCTTGACGGGCACAACACCGACGACACGCTGATGCGTCTGCGAAACAGTGGTGAGATCAAACACCTCCCCACGGATCGACGTGTACACATTATTCGCCGAGGCCGTATACGAATGCGATGCCAGCTCCGATGTGCTGAACACATGCTCCGTAGGACAGATCACCAGACCGAGGAAAACAATGACGAAGATGGCACACGCGCAGATGAACCAGATGATAAAGTTGATCGCGAGCTTCTCTCGCCACGCCTGTCGGATATCCTCGCGCTTCATGCGGCCGACCCATTTGAGCATTAAAGACGGCATCCACCATGTAAGAGCCCAGCAGAGCCCGACCCACCGACGACGAGCAGAGCTTTCCTTCAATATTTCAGTCGTCTCGCCGTCCCCGATCTCACCCGGCAGTGCCTCCTTCACCATCAGACCCTCCTTGTCCGCGTTCTGGAACATGTTGCGAGACGGTGCATACGATTCCGTACCGTAGTTGGAATTTGAGTCATCACGGTTGCTCGTGAGGCGGCTGCGGTTGTCAAAGTCGTCGCTGCGGAAAGACTTGGCCTCGTCGTACTCTTCCTCATATAGATCCGCGCGCTGGAATGGGGATGCGTTGGAAACAAGAGGGAGGGCGGGATCCGAGAAGGCGTTGGCGAATGGCGACTCCTCGCCCATGTGTGCGCCAGGCGAATGGTAAGGGGCATATGGGTCGCCAAAGCCACGGGCATCAAGCCCAGCCTCCGCCTCAGCATCACGAAGACGGTTGCGCTTCTGCTCCTCCACGTCCTGCGCACGAATGCGGTCCTCAAGCGAGTGGAACGCTGCTTGTGATAAAAACACCTGCAAAAGATCAGTCAATCACTGTGTCATCCACACCATTAATGCACCCTTGCCTTGTATTGCCCGAGAACAACGTCACGCTCATTCAAAGACAACCCCGTCCGCGTCTGCTCAACACGCTCCCTCGGAGATCCCTCCGAAATGCCCAGAGCCGACATTGGATCCTTATACCTCTGACAAAACTCCTCCGGCGTCATCCCCACCTCAAACACATTCACATTCCGCTTCGCAATCTCCGTCAGGCCCAGACTGCGTACCTGGCCCTTGACAGAACGCCCCTCGAGCTGGTTCGGCAGCTGAGAGTCATTCGGGTTCACACAGAACACGTACCAATTCTGCGTCTCTCCCAGCGTCTCGAAGAGCGTGTCAAGCGCGGAACGGAACTCGCCTGCGACGCAGGGCGTGCCGTTGCCCCCGGCAGCTGTGACGTCATCGTCGTCCTGCTCTTCGACGCCGCCCTCGCGCAGCGTGGGCATGCGTCTCACGGTACCCTTGCGCCGGGTTGACGGGGCACGCATCGGCTTGACGGGCTGCTGCGCAGCCACAATGGTGTCTTCGTCCTTGGGGTGCGCTTGTGTGGCGATAGCCTTGCCAGAGAAGAGGCCCTTGACGAACGGATTCATCGATCCAGCCCCCTCTGCACCATCAGAGACGCCCGAGGAGGCCCCACGGAGAAGGGAGACAAAGTCAGGGTTGAGGGCATCGAGGTTACGCTCCAGGAAGCCCTCGGAAGAGTATGTGACGGGGCCGTTGAAGTGATTGACGGTAAAAGTGGGGAAACCGGAGCGATCGATGGCACCGACCTTGAATGATGAGTGGTTACCCCAGCGCTTGCCAAAGGCTTCCACCATCGTGTGGTCGGTCTTCTTATGCGAGCGGCGAGCCTGGTCATCCATGATGTGGATAAGACCACCCGGCTTGTTCTGAAGCAGCCGTACGCACTCGGCATTATCAAAATAGGGGACTGTGGGCACGAAGCGTGAGATCCCCTCATTCTGGTATTCGCCTACGTGCGCCTCGAAAATGCGCTTCTGGACGAAGTTCTGCAAACGCTCGTTGGCGAAGTTGATGGAGAATTGGTCAAGCGAGTTGGGGCGGCTAGTCATGTTCTGTGGCCCAGGGAGATCAAACAGACCAATGAAGGTGGCGAAATCCTCGCGGCACAGCCGCTGATTGATATGTTCGTTCAACCATGCGAAAAGAAGGGAATAGAGCGTTTTGGCGAGATCGTCTCGATTATCAGATGCACCGTCAGGGTCAAGGAAAACGGTGCAAAGCTCTTTCTTCACCAGCTTTGTCTTGTAGGACATTGCGCCCTCCAAAGCACTCGGCTGCACACCCAAGAACTCGGCAACAACGCCAAGAACATCGGTATTGCGCACGACAGCAGCATCAACGTCACGACCACGGTCGACGGTGAACTCAAGGTTCCCAAGGTGCAGAATGGCTGCGAGAAGTTGGCACGTCTGAGCTACATGTCTCTTGGATAAGCCAATTGTCTTGAGGGCGACCTTGAGCTGCTCGAAGCGATTAGCATCATCGTCCCGAACGCCGTTTTGGCGCGTTGGGACCGCTCCACGCTGACCGAGGTAGCGATATTGGGTTTTGTCCAAGAGATGAAGGTGCTGACGCTCTTCTGGGGTAGCACCTGCGACAATGTAGTAGAAGATGTGGAAGTTACGCTCTCCTGAGGGTACAGCAGACACGCGGTTGCGCTCGAGGTAGTAGTCGAGGGTTTTGACACCGCAGAGACGACCACGGTCAGTGAACTGCAACTCTGTGTATTTGCCGAAGCGAGAAGCATTCGGATTGAATAGAGTGCGGGCGTTACCGAACGACTCGATGACAAACTCTGCGGCGGGAAGTTGAGTAGTGAGTTTGGAGCCTTTCTTTCCTGGATTGGAAACGGAGAGCTCAAGGAGGGTCTTGATGGCGAGTCTGCGGTTCTCTGATTTGCCGCTGCCAGTCTCACCACTGGAATGAAGGGTTGTGTGATTAAATGGATTTAATAAAAGCATTTTTTTTGAAACTTGCCTAATGAGAATGGACTGGTCCTGGGTTGTTCGCCTCATGTGGTAGTAGGCATTATTGGCGAGGTGAAAAATGTGAGGGGGTAGAGACTCTGTGTTCTCCGAGGTGTCCCGATAATGTGCAGCGTATTTTTGGAGAACAGAATCAGCGTTTGAGGAGACATACTTGTGGGGGTTGACGGCGACGAGAGCATTGGAACCGACGTTTGTATAGATGGTTTCAGACATGAAACGCTCACGAAGACATGAGACTATGAGATCGTCTGACATGGGAGACAAGCCAGAGAGGTCATTGACGGCCTCGAGCCTCTGGTGGGGGGTCATGCCAGAAGACTGGCGATTCATTGTGGACGCTAATACCCTGTGGTAGAAACGTGAGGATAAAGGGTAAGGAAGTAAGGAGGGAAATGCTCTAGCAGAAGCAGAGACGATGAGGGGGACGGTAAGGGAAAGAAAGACGGGCGGCCAAGTAGTTCTAAGGTAAGCAACAGAGTCCTATTTCCAGCCAGCCTATCGTCCTCGTTTTTCTCACGATTCAGATGCCCGCTTAATACATTTCTCAAGGCCATATGGCGACAACGACGAATAGCCTCGACTCTCTAGGAAACGGGCATCCTCAACAACCACCATCAGTTCTTCATGTTCACCAAAGAGGACCACATCATCCCAAGATCTATCTACACACTCGGCTTACGCCCTACACCAGCTCTTGCAGCAGCAGCATGCCTGCGGTTGCTCTCCCTCTCTATGTGCAATGCATGAGACTTGGGAGCAACTCCCTTAGAATTCCCACCCTTCGGAGGACCACAAGACAGCGGTGACTGAGCTCTGTGTATCGTCGGTTGAGTAGGTGCGAGTACGACTCGTGTTCGTGGCAGCTGCGCAGGTGGATGCGTCGATATCTTTGACCTTGTTCTTCGCCGCGTGGGTTTGTGCACTGTGAGATGTTCCGGCATATCGTGTGCCCGGTGGACATGGTGAGAGGCTGGATTCGACACGTGTGAAGGGTACGTCAGATCTTCGTGGTCAATGTCGACGTCTTCAGAACCATCGGGAGGATTCCATCCAAACACGGTGGAGGGAAGATTGCATGGTACTGGAGAGCATAGCTGAACGACCGGTGCTTCGTCGTCGTCAAAGTCATCGAGGTAGATCAGTATCTTGTTGACGACCGCTGGCAGTAGCTGATTGACAGACGCTACAGGATAATCAATACAGTGCTTCATGCGCGTTCGACAGAAGACTTACGCGCATGCGTAGGCTCATCTTGGCTTAATATCTCCACCCCAGTACATTCCATCGGCGTAGAACTGTCCTTCCTCTCCTGTGCGGTTACGTGGATTGGGGCTGCAGTGAACGCTATATTAGGGCATAAAATGTACTCCAGAGACATCACGTTCGGGCGACGCGGCTGTGCTACAGTTTCGACCATGTTGTTCTTCGTATAATCTCTGGCACTTCGTCGAAGTTCGGGGAGGAAGAAGGATGCGCTTGAGGAATAGCAATAACAAGTTTGCTCGACGTTAAAAGAGTGACAGTGTTTAAGGAGGGATATGTGCTATGATCAAAGGCTCGACGCCTGTAAGAATCTTTAAGTGGTAATCAAGGTCAGCCTCTGCATAATACGTCACTGAGGAACATATGCCGTCATGCCTCAAGCGGTATGAACGGCCTTGTGGTCTAGAGGTACGATACTTGCTTTGGGTCATCACAACTGCAAGTGGCCTGGGTTCGATTCCCAGCAAGGCCCGCTTTTTTTCTTTCCTCCAATGTCACGTGTGACTATGATTTATCGCACCGTGCCCTCGTCCGAGTTCACTCCATCGCTTGGAATGTCATCCAGGGTGCAGCGGCAACGACAAATGCAGAGCATCTTCACGGTGACCCCGACTGCCAGTGAAGACAGTTTTGAGGCTCTTTTAGTATGGAATCTATGGATCGCAATTGTCTATGCAGCGCTGCCGTAGCCAGTTGCGCCCTCAACACTGCCACACAACCTCAGGCTCCAACACTCCATAGTTCGGATTCTTCGGAACTTTATCATGCTCTGCTCATCATGATGCTCTTCGTTCCATGTCGTAGCACCGCGGCAAGCCCAGGCTTGGGCTTACTTGCATAAGTCCACTTGTTATTCTTTAGTGCTCACAAGATGGATTCAGACATACATGCATGATGTACGTATCAGAACTACGACTGAGAATTTCAAAGTGCTCATAGTATAAGTATAAGGAGTTAAACTTCATCTTGTAGCATCGTCAGTCAAGTGATCAGGACACAAACGGCAATTATAACCAAGTCCGACAACTTGTCGTCAAGATGCATATGGTATGCGCCTTGCGGCTCTCCAGTCATAGACATATATGGGGACTAAGCGAGACTACAGGTCATTTCGAATTGCCATGTCGTAACCTGTCATAACTCCTGGAAGTTGCGACGCGTCTGTTTGGTCATGAAACTTTCTCCGGATGGGATAAGTTGTAACCCGTCCGAGTCATGATTTAATCTGGCCTGGTTATAACTTCTTCTGCCTCCGCAGTGTTGGAGTTTAAATACTCGTTTACGCCTCCGCACTGGAGTAAGTCCAAAGTGATTCGTCTGCGCCTCCGCGCTGGAGTAAGTCCAAAGTGACTCGTTTATTCGTGGATACAGTTATAAAGACCGGTGCGTGCTTTGTAAATATTCTTATTTACGCATTGTAACAATAATGATCTCTTCAGTTGATCCTGCTGTCCTCGTCGGCGCTGTCTTACCAATTTTGCTTGTGATCATCATTATCGTCAGGCGGTTCATCGTGAGCAGACAGCATGGGCCTCTTCCTCCCGGCCCAGTGCCGCTCCCACTACTTGGGAATATCTTGTCCATCGACACCGGGGAACCTTGGTTAACTTATACTAAATGGCGCGCTACTTATGGTATGTGAACGAACAATTTAGCGCACATGAAACAAACCATACTATCAGGGGACTTGATTTACGTGCAAATTCTGGATCAGGAAATGATCGTGATCAACTCCCCGCAAGTTGCAGAAAATTTACTGGAAAAACGTTCTCGGATTTACTCTGATCGACCGTACTTGGCCACAATGGAGCCGTATGTTTGTTCCACTACTATTCCATTCAATCGCTCTGAGGTATATGCAGATACGGCTGGTCGTTCAGCTTTGGGTTCTTAGGTTATAATGACGAATGGCGTCTCCGTCGACGACTCTTCCACCAAACTTTCCGTTCCGAGTCTGCACTCAAGTTTCGCCCAATACAGATCAGGCAGGCTCGTCAGCTGAGCGCCAACATCATCGACGACCCTGAACATTATCATTCCCACTTCTCAACGTCAGCTCACCTATTTTAAAATATCGAGTGGTTATTGACCTGTTCGCAGATTCACGACGTCTACTATGATGTCAGCTGTATATGGATACGAGTCCAGTGCTCGTGACGACTCTCTTGTTCAACTTGTCGAAAATGCAGTGCATCTTGGCATTAGTGTTTTGACCCCAGAAAGAGCAGCCATGGTTAAAGCCTTCCCGTTCCGTAAGCTCAATCATGATGAGAAAGAAATATCTTGTGCACAATTTAACTTGGAATGCAGTACTGAGGATACCTGATTGGTGCTGGGGATCCTCGATCAAACGTGAGGCTCAAGCTTCAACCGGTCGCTTCAAGGACATGAGGGACCTTCCGTTTCAATATGTACAGAAGCACATGGTGGATATTTTGTTTTCTGTTTGTTTGTCTTGGGGAGTTGATTCATGATTTTCAAGGCCGATAGTTCGTTCTCAGGTCAATCATCAATGGTTGCAGAAAACCTGCGACGGATAGAGGAGCAAGACTCGGACGAGACATTGAAACCAATGCTTCAGGCTGCTGTGAAGGACACAGCAGCTGCAGCTATTGCGGGCGAGTGACCTGTTTGCAAATACACGATACGCTTTTGACATATAAAACGCTATCCAGCTGCATATGAGTCGGTTCGTGGAGTCCGAAAGATCATTTCTGCTGCTTGACCTCTTTACAGTCTACTTCAACCTTGATGGTCTTTGTTCTAGCCATGGTGTTGTATCCAGATGTCCAGACTCGCGCACAAGCAGAGATCGACACACTGATTGGAAGAGATCGGTTACCTACGTTTGACGACAGAGAATCACTACCATATGTTGATGCACTCGTGCGGGAGACTCTCCGATGGAACCCCACTGCGCCACTTGGTAATCTTCGTCGCTAAGCCATCTCGTCTTCACTGACGACCATTTTAAAGGATTTCCACGTGCTACCAGCAGCGACGATACATACGATGGTTATTTCATCCCAAAAGGTCCGCTATCTTCAATGAACAAATCTCGAATAAGCTGAATATCGTATATCAGGAATGACTGTCATGACCAACATGTGGTCAGATAGATTCTGTTCAGCTCAGCTCTCAGCGACTGACGTGATCATAGGGCCATTACGCAGGATGAAACGCGGTACCCAGACGCCTCTCGCTTTATGCCAGAGAGGTTCATCGATAGTGATGGTGCGTTGACGGATGATGATCCAAAGCAATATATTTTCGGTCGAGGTCGCCGTATTTGTCCAGGTGGGTCATATCATTATAATGTCGTGTGGCATGCGATGACCTAGGAATCCTCTAATCAGGCCGATATAGTGCTGATTTCTCTCTGTGGTCTGCCATTGTGACCATGTTGGCCACAGTGGATATTTCTTACGCCAAAGATGACCAGGGGAAAGTAATCAACTTCACCCCCAAGTTCACGACTGGATTTTCTCAGTACTTGGTTTCTTTGGTCCTTCCACCTCCCGTCACTAATGGTTTCATCTTATTTAGCACCCCCCTCATTTTTCTTTGCAGTATTTTGCCACGTTCTCATTTTCATTCAGAACGCCTTCACGTTGATTGAACTTCCATGTCACATATAGATATGCATGCGAACAGAGAGATGGCTGTTTCTAAGGACATGTTGGCTGATAGTCGTACTTTCTCAAATAGCATTTATGTTTTGACAAACACGTCGTAAGCCCATCGACGACTTTGGCTGCGACCTGCAAGTGAGAGACAAACATCTGTATCGAATGAGTCGTGAGATGCTTCCCACTATAGTATGATACCTTTTGTATTACAGTTCTGTTCGACTCCATTTTTCGTGGCACGTGGGTGTCGTGGACCTTCTTTAACGTTGATCAAGTGCAAGTCTACTACTAATTATAAGTAACTTAGATCGAGTTGTGTAGCTTTTTGAATGTTGTGGGCTATGGGGTAGTGGTGTTCCGCGTATAAATAATAATTGAGGGCTCTAGCGTAATCTGTTTCTGCTGACTCTACCAATGTGTTTCCCCTCAACGGAGAGGGGTTCTCACTGTATAGGCTTGGAAACAAATTTTGAAGAAGTAAAAATACAACAAGCGTTTGAAACAGTCGGGATAGACCGACAACATACTGTTTAGGGTCATCATTCATCAACGCACCATCAACGCAACTCTGATGAAAAGGGGTATAATGGGGTTCCATGGGAGTCTCTCATGCGATTGCATCAACATAGTGTGGTGATCTTCTCAGCTCTGTCATCGAATAGCCGATCCCTTCCGAGCACTGAGTCTCTCTCCACATGTGCGCGTTTCTGAGCCTATCTGTATACAATACCATGGCGAGAATAAAGACCATTAACGTTGAACTAGTCTGTTAATAAGTTGAGTAGCGAGCAAAACGGTTCAGAATGTACTCGCTGTCTCATATAGTGTCAATTGCCACCCCCAAGCCATTGCCCAGAGGAGACCGACGGTCATCATTGCGCTAACGGCCACAATTTGGCCTACCACGACAGCGACCAGCGTACAAGTGTCATCACCATCTTTCACAATGATTTGCGTGAGTGTCGATGCGTCATTCTCTGGACGGTCGAACTAGCTCTTGTCCTGGCTGAGAACACGGGAGAAGGCCATGTCGCGGAGGCGCGTGACCCAGCGTATCGCGCAGGTTTTATGAGGAAGAATTTGGAACCAAGGGAGAAGCCCATGGAGGACTGCCATTCCGATTCCGAGGACAAGACGATCGTCAGAGTTAATGTTGACCTCCCCACGACTCGCCCATCGTCATCACCCTGTGCACCGCTCTCCAGAACAGGTGCGCGGTGCCTTGGGCCGAGTCCGTATGGCCTCGTACCTTAGCGGTGGTAACGACGCCTGTTCGTTTGAACTAGGACAAATCGTGGACTGTGGATGCGAGGGCAGGGGATATGTCATAACGGGTTGGGACGAGGGAAAATGTAGTATTTCAATGGCGACATTGTGGCGGAGTCGGCACGGTACTGCTCTATAATGACAGTATATCGGTGGGGGAAAGCCTTTGTCTATGCACGAGCATAGACTTGCGGTATAACGAGCCTGCACAGTACATTGGTACGGTGAGAGACAAAGTATGAATCATCCTTGCGGGCGGGCTGTCTATGCTAGATACTTTGCGCATGGCTCATGAAAAGTTGCTTAACCAAGAAAGAAGGAATTACGAACCCAAGGGAGAGAAGCGGTATATAGCGCCAAGAATGGAGCGCTGGCGCTTCATGCACACAGCATTGTTAGGCTGTGCAACGAACACGAGGATAACGCACGGGACACACCATATAAGACGATTTGAACGGAACACCCCACGTTCACACACCGTCAACTTTCAAGATAATCCTCTTGCTCAATAATATACATTCGTGTGGAGTGCTTGCGGTGAGTCATAACGCAGGCGCTTCTGCCAAGCTGACCAGTCGCATATCAGTGACTCAAACCCTAGAAAGGTCTCCAAGCCAGATTTCTCGTGAGTGCCCTCAAATTGTTCAAATGACAGAAGATAGGCTATGGATTCACCAGCGATCTCGGTTCTTCGCTAGATAACCCGTTCCAATCACTGAGGGCTGATATCGGTGATTCGACTCTAGAAGGTCTTCAAGCAGGCTGTCTCGTGAGTGCATTTGAAGTGTTGAGATGACAAAAGATAGGCTATCAACTCACCAGCGATCTTAGTTCTCGCTAGATAAACAGTTCCAATCACTGTGGGCTGTCGATTTATCTATAATCCACGACCTGCTATTGTTGAGACGCCCACGCTTGACCATGCCTCCTTCCACCGCTGAGATGAAAAAGACGTCTGTGATAAAGCCCCGTCAGACGATGCGAGGCCATACCGACGATGTCA
>PVYE01006545.1:0-27836 GCA_002995055.1 Rhizopogon rudus
GGGATACTCATTTTGGGCATGATTGGATTGAAAAGCCTCGCCAGCGCCGTCGTCCTTGGCATCATTTATGGCTATTTTTCAGGAGTGTGTAAGTAGTAGCTTTCCTTTCCACCACGGTGATACTTTTATGATTGATTGATCATGCAGTCATCGCGATATATGTTCCACGTGTGGCTACTTATGACATCGGACATGTCTGAGCTTGGGTGAGTGGTAGTCTATGCATATCCGGCGCTCTGCTAGGATCGAATTACACCTGGTGGAAACCCGCTCTGTCACGGTTCTCTGGGGAAAGTTCCACACTGTAAGGCCTGGAGCTACGTAATCACATTCATTCGATAACTTAACGACTGTTGCCAAAACTAATGTTTGTTCGTCCTCGATACCTCAAAGGCTCAAAGACGAACAAAGACCTTTCGATTTAGTTGCTGCGTCGCCACCAGGCGTTGATCACTGGGCAGCGACGCCTTTGTTCATAGCATCGTAGCTACGCCACTCAGTAGAATACTTAAGTAGATTAGTTCTAGTATAATTCTCTAGTTAGTCTTGAATCACATTCTATTCCTATTGGAACACTCGTATCGTAAATCTATACTACTCCACTACATCATTCAGTGTTCTCCGACGTCTACTCAAACTCTGGAAGTTTCTCGTAGCGCGGAGTCTCACACACACTCACCAATATGTGACTTCTTTGCTCATCGTTGGCCCCTTACCGATGTACAGATGAATCGTGTTTGTGAAGCCTTCCGGGGTCTCACGTCTTAACAGTACGATTTGCATCCCCGAGCATTGTTTTGATTCGGGTGTTGGACAGCTATCGAGCGCTATCGACGAAGGAGTTTAGGGAGGGTAGCTTGCTGTCAGGCGCGTCATTATTGTATGTCTCGACGGGTAGAGAAACGATACGAGTGTAGCTGCTCTCGCATACTACAGTGCGAGTCGTTGATCTAGAGTATCATTGGATCCAAGGATTCAAGAATACAGTGGAACCATTACTTGTCACTTCTTCGAGGTACACATACAGACTCGAGAGAGAACTTCAGTATTTCGGGAAAGGTTTAAGCCACCCACCGAGTGAGTGCATCAGTTGAAAGGCAAAGAAAATTAAGAATGCAATAAAGAGGCTGTTGGAGCTGATATCCATAATGAAGCAAACTTTGCCCCTGCGTAGTTTACCGTCAAAACGCGAAAATTTGAGCACCCTACACCCGCTACCAAGGTAGCGGGAATTTCAATTACACCTTACGAAATATCGCGGCCAGCGGTGCGCGGCAAAGCCCGCTACGGGGTTGATAGGCCGAGTCCGTCCCTGTTGGTTGTCGCCTTGTATGCTGAACTCTGTAGGACATCATAATGGATACCGCAACTGGGACAGGGCAAGCGCCTTTAAGATGTACCTCCCTTATAAAGATCGTTTCTAACCATGCACAGTACTGCTCTGATCATTATGGTGGTGCCTTCAGCTGATGACAGCCGCGTTTCTATCCTCGCCTTCTTGACCGTTTCCTTTGTTGTCATCGATGTCCTCAGACGGTTAATTGTGAAAAGACAACATAGGCGACTTCCTCCTGGCCCAGTGCCACTCCCACTGCTTGGGAACATCTTATCCATTGGCAAGGAACCTTGGTTGAACTATACTGAATGGGGTGTCACTTATGGTGCGTGGACCGGCACAGTATAGCACACACATGAAGCAAATTATATCAGGAGACTTGATTTTCGTGCGAATTCTGCACCATGAAGTGGTCGTTATCAACTCTCAGCATGTTGCTAATGCCTTACTGGACAAGCGTTCTCGGATTTACTCCGATCGACCATACTGGGCCACACTCGAACCGTATGATACTCCAGTATTTTTCTATCTAATTAGTCTGAAGTGCAGGTAGATTTGGCTGGTCGTACAACTTTGCATTCGCCGGTTATAATGACAAATGGCGTGTTGGCCGACGCCTCTTCCGCCAAACGTTCCGTCCCGAGTCTGCGCTCAAGTTTCGCCCAATGCAGATCAAGCGAGCTCGTGAATTGATTGTCAACATGATTGACGACCCTCAACATCACCATTCTCATTTTGCGACGTCAGCTAATTATTTAAATCATGATACCAAGTAATTACTGACTAGTCCGCAGATTCACGTCCTCCACTGCGTTATCAGCTGTATATGGCTACGAAGCCAGTGCTCGTGATGATCCTCTTGTCCAGGTCATAGGAATTGCACAAGATCTTGGGATCCCTTTGATGACCCCAGAAAGAGCAATGATCCTTGAAATTTTTCCTTTCTGTAAGCTCAACTTCTTTCACAAATATTGTATGCACGTTTTAACCTTCGTGTAATACAGTACTGAAGTTACCTGACTGGTGCTGGGGATCCTCGATTAAACACGATGCTCAAGCTTCGACTCATCACATAACTGAAATGAAGGAGTTGCCGTTTCGGTACGCGCAGCAGCATATGGTGCGCATGTGTTTTTTTTTCTGCTTGTCTTGGATATTGGCATTGATACATTCCATCTGAAGGCCGACAGTTCATTCCTAGGCCAACCTTCTATGGTGGCGGAAAATTTACAACGGATAGAGACGCAAGACGATGCATTAAAACCAATGCTCGAGACTGCCTTGAAGGGCACAGCGGCGACTGCTGTGGCAGGTGAGTAACCTGTCTACAAGACACGTTATACTCTTGACAGCACAATATGCAGGGGCATATGAGACGGCGAGTGCATTCCTAGCTACCTTGTCTACTTCTTAACCTATTTACAGACAAGTTCAATATTGACGTGTTTTGTTCTAGCCATGGTATTGTATCCAGATGTTCAGAAGCGCGCACAAGCGGAGATTGACTCCGTGATCGGAACTGATCGGTTACCTATGTTCGAAGACAGGGAATCACTACCCTATGTTGATGCAGTTCTGCGAGAGACCTTCCGATGGCACCCCATGGCACCCCTTGGTGATCTTCATTGCTAAATCATGTCGTCTTCACTGAAGACCATCTCAAAGGGATACCACATGCTACCTCGAGCGATGATATGTATGACGGTTATTTCATCCCAAAAGGTCCACTATTTTTTCAAAGAACAAAATTTCGTAGGCTGAATGTCGTACATAAGGAACGACGGTCATGATCAACATATGGTCAGGTAGATACTCTCAAGCTTTCACTATACTGACCTGATATTAGGGCCATTGCACGGGATGAAAAGCGGTACCCCGACGCATGTCATTTTATGCCAGAGAGGTTCATCCACGCTAATGGCACGTTGACGGATGATGACCCTAAACAATATGTTTTCGGTCTAGGCCGTCGTGCATGTCCGGGTGGGTTGCGCCATTATAACGTCGTATAGCATGTAATGAGCCAGGTATTCTTTGATCAGGTCGGGCTACTGCTGACGCCTCTCTGTGGTCTGCCATTGTGACCATGCTGGCCACACTGGATATTTCTTTTGCTAAAGATGACCAGGGCAAAGAGATCAACTTCACTCCCGAGTTCACGACAGGAATTACTCGGTACTTGATTTCCTGGGTCATTCCAGCCTCCAAGTCACTAACGGTTCCATCGCATTAGCCACCCTACGACTTTCCCTTGCAGTATCTCGGCACGTTCTCATTTTCGTCCCGGACTCCTGGATGTTTTGTGAATGAATGTAATGGGATGCGGAGATTTGAAGGAAGCAACTTGCTCGAAACCGTTTTCTTTTTCTTTGTGACTGAACTTCGATTGTACTTGTACTTTTTCCACTTTTAAATTCAGTGTTGGTTTGCAAGCGCACAACGTTTTCGAGTAAGTGAGAACAGGCGTCGGTTGTATTTCAGACAGTCGAATGTGATGGTGCCACGATCACCTCATGTCTTCAATAATCATCGTGACAAGGAGCAATATGTAGAAAAGAACCTGAAAAGGCAATGCGAGGGCCCTGGGCAACGGATTAACTCAGGCTGCACCAACGAAGCAGGACGACTGATCAAAGACCGTCAATTGAGGGTGAAATACAGATTGCTCCTTATGATTTAATCAAATGTACTCTAAATGCTCTGTGCGTCCGTGCTCGCCCTTGTACCATACTGGGTTGGTGTTCTATGATTGTATGTTATACGTTGTGCGGTGGAACCATTGTGTCAGAACGTTCCACTTCAAGTTGTCCGTGAAAGTTTCTATTTTCTGTTATCAATTCATCAGCGTCGCTCCAGAGGTATATGAAGCAAAGGGGGCGGAGCCCTTACAAGTCACTCGTTCCATTGGGAACTACTACCTGACGCTGTCCATTTGCTGTCACCTTGGAAGATGATTTGGAGTACGTGCTCATGTAAAATTCGACAAAGAGCATCAAGTAACTTGTAAGAACAGCACAACCAAAGAGCGCTGCTGGCTCATTGCCCGAGCAATCACCAATGTGCGGAAGGGCGGGAAAATACTTGTAGACAAAGTGCTGGTATACTGGGTGCAAACTGAGCCTGGACAATCGGTGAGAAATTGGATTACTACGCACGACAGAAATAAAATAGGAAGAGATCGACAATGAATTGGATTATTTGCATTCCTGTAAGGTATTTCTTCCACTGTGCGGTAAAAGTGAGTGAATGCTGGGCAGAGTGATGGAGTGAATACCCAGAATTTGGCACCCCCTGCGGTTGCATAGTAATAATAGTCTGCGTGACAAGTTTAGCGTCGCAAGGTTCTCGAAAAGTGTCATACCACTTACACATTATGACGTGAACCAGAAGGTTGATTGAGATGACGGTCCAAGACTAAAGTGCATTGAAAGCAGGTAACTTGAAGTAGCATGAACATGCAGGGCTTAACTCACTGGGCTTAATTTGCCATTCAATTGAATGAAAGCCAGTATCGCAGTTGACGCATGATGAAAGACGTGTAAAAATGCTAGCAAGGTGTCCTAAGCGTACTGGCAAAGGATGTGAAACGACATACTGAGAGGCTTCTTCTTGAGGACCAAAAATAACGTATCGATGAACTCATAGTACTTGAAGTAGTAATTAACCATGTAGTAAAGCTCTAGTCTCTGCATAGTATGCATGTGAGTATAACCGGAACTTAAATGGCTCACCACTCACATCAGTCCAAGACGATGGCGCACACATCGAATCGTAAGTTCCAACTTGCATCCATACCGAAACCACCTCTTCCGTGATTAACAACAAAAGAACCAGACTACCGGTGCTGAGCAATGCATTGTGAAATCTGAAGAGCGTCTTTAGCCGAAATGCAGGTCGTTCTTTCATGAACTCGCGTATCGTAAAGATGGAAACCAGATAGGAGGTAATGACGGTAGACACCACTGGCCATGTGGAGAGGGGCGAGTCGCCCGAAATGTATGACTTGAGATGTGCAGGGATAGAGTCCGTTGGTGCTATCGAAAGCAGGAGATCTGAGAAAGGGGACATTAGCGAGATGGTTATACTGAAGCTGGTCGAAAGAGCAAACGCTATTGTTGACTCAGCAGGGGGTGGTACGGGATTTGCCTTGCTTTCATTGATATCATAAACGCATCATACGTTCGCACTGGCAAAAGCTAATCTGCAGCTCTGCTCATTCGTATTATCCCATCTGCGTCCCATCCCCCTCATCGGAACTTCTTTTTTTCTTTCTTCAGTACTGCTGAGTGCGCAGTGCGGACCGTTTGTTTATGTGAGTTGTCAGTATGATCTGCTGCATGCATCTAGATTGGTGCCCACTGTATGGGTACTTGATAAAAGCATCATCTTGGTGCTTCGCATATTAGTGCAAGACTGGAAGATGGGTATTCATTATCAAGCAAAAAAAAATCCATGGATGAGCAATACTGATCTGAGACAGCGGCGCTGCTCGCTGGGTATTTTTTTTGGCTCTCGTTTAAACGCCGTACGCGGACAGATGAGCCATCCATGATACCCATGACATTGACACTCGACCTGAGAAGGCGGCAGAGAAAGTGCACGGTCCTTCCAAGGACACTCGCCAATGTAATGACGCAGGACTCCGGCCACTGTGGCAGGTCCTATGGCACCCCTCTCACTTATATTACGTTACAACATAATGGATGCCGCAATCTTAGATCTACTTGGACACAGATTATGTATTCGCATAGATCGAACCAGACAGCCTATTAGATCGCTATCTCCTTGCGAGCAAGCCTCAGCGCAAGCAAAGCGATAAATATTCCATCATTTCACCACCACTGACCCGAGAAATCTGCGAATATCTTATAAAGCTTTTGACTTATTAGGCACTGCCATTTCCCTCTTCTTCGCCAATGACCTTGAATGACAAGGCATCTTCCATTAAACTAATTGAGACCCTGATGGATGAAGTATCCTCCCGAAAAGTAGTCGCAGATGGCTTTGAATGCACAGACGAAGGCGGGAAAAAACTTGGGATTGATCAGACACCTATCGAAAAGTCGTCAAAAACTCCATCCACATTGGCCAGCTCTGCTAAATTCATCTACCCACCGAGGTCTCTCCCAAAAATTCTCGCGCCTCTCGTTCTCGTGTTGAGGGTGATCGGCTGCCATTAGCGGCCTTCTCTCGTTCGAGCATCCGTTGTACATGGCGGCGAGCTTTGGTTGCGCGTTCGTTATGACAAGTCATGCAATAGATTCCATGACTGGTCTCGACAAGTACCAGTTCATGGATTCGGTTATGACAAACTTTGCAATTAAAGCAATGTGCGTGGTATGAGTTGTCTTGGGTCACGATAGCTAGTACGTCGAGGATGGCTTGATGACGGACACCACAATTGTACGGACAGTCGGCGCAGATTAGCGAGCCATCTGAAGGCAGCAGAAATTTCTTATTCTTATCTGTTATCGCTTGTCGGTGGCATTTCGTGCATTTTAGGCAGTCGACGTGGAAGAGCTACTGTCTGAATTACAGGTTAAGTGGTCAGTGACGCATGTACCACGATAGTAGCTGATAGCTCATCCCAATGCTACAACACAACCTTCACTTTCATTTAAGGCCGACTGCTTGCAGCCAGGGCAGAATCTATTCTCGAGGGACGACTCGGAGTGAATTCAGCGTGACCTATTGCGTCATTTGAAATCGTAAATCTAAAATTCCGATATCTTCTTCAGGGAAAGGGCAGAAAGCAGCTAGTGGCGGGGTATGGGAATTGCGCCGAATCGCGTAGGACTTGTTGAACGGGAAACTCTCTGCGAAGTGTCTGGTAGAGTACGGGATTGACGGCGAATACGAAACCGAGAAGGTGAGTATGTTGAAAGGACCAGACTGGAGTAATTGATCGCGGTGAGTGCTATGGAAATGTAGGCAGTGTGCTCTCTCCTGGTGCTCTCCTAGATAACTAGTCTTGTTCCTAGGGAACATTTTAGGACTGTTTCTATGGCACATCATTCTGATAGAACAACACCCTATGCGGTAGCAGTGGTGTGTCCGTATACACATGATGTTGATCACCAGCACCCACAGTGCCTCGTTGCTGAGAGCCTTCTCAACTGTAAGTAACAAGTTTGTGTTGGGAATGAAGTGTCTGGTTTCGAAATGGCCCTAAAATCAAATATAATGCGGCATAAGAGTTCGTTATTTTCTACGAGTTGATGAGTACTGACGTGTCTATGTTGGATCCGTCGCTCAGGATAGAGGGTTGATCGGTCCTGCATTCCGAGTCTATCTCTGATTCTGATTGCGAAGCGCGATTATCTGAATATAGTCCAACCTCTTATCTTCCGTGCCGCGAGGAGTGGGCTGGTCCTAAGTCCGACTCTCGCTCATCTAGTAAAGCCCCCCTGTCAGCCAGGCCAATCCATGCAGAGCGCATACCAAGCTCGGGACGCCTCATCTCTGGTATCTTGCCTCTCAGCCCATCTACGGGTCATGACCATCTTTTACAGATAGTATGTGTCACGCCGATGAATTTTTTTTGCCAAGTAGGGTAGCTACCGAGATTGAAATGCCCCAGTAGGAGTGCCCACATCGACGAGAACTTGTGAAATCTTTCTGGAACGTCGTAGGCTTAAAGTAAACACCTCTAATGCTTTGCGAGTTGTGTTAGCGTAATGGCAGTCTCATTGACCCCGCTTGTTGTGGAATGATACTGGCCATCCACGAGGGAGCACAGACTCTCGGATGGTATGGTCTCTTCTAACTTGAACGGAGACACTGAAACACCGACCCCGGCCTCTACCAGGTTTCCGAGAAAGGTCCAAAAATGAATTTCGGTAATGAGAATTCCTTCCGTCCCAGGGGAGGCTGTAGGCTTGCTGCATAGCTGTACTGGCTGCTGAGGAGACTAGGCCTTACCGGCCGCCCTCCTAGTAGTCACGATGGCTAACCATGAGGAACCAGCGTGCCAGCTGTCATTACGGGTACTAAACAAGATCATACGCATTGAGTTGTGCTCCCCGTCTCCAGAGCCCAGGAGTACTGTTCCCCGCGAAGTGGTCCCGTAATTCTGCCGTAGTTGGAATTTGCAGGGGGTCTTGTGTGCACTGCCACTACAAATGCTCCGGGTCGGGAGTCGGGTTGTCACTACCAAGTGGTTCACCTTCAATGTCTTCTCCTCAGGCTTCAAATATACATATTTTTTTGACACCGGCTCGTCCTTACCGGCATGAGTATGGCATACCGCATGGGTGTACTGGATGGCTTTATGCAAGCTACACAAGCGAGGTACCTTCCATCAGTCCGCGCGCTCATCCGTCACAAAGGGAATCTCTTATAAGGCTGTTACATTAGATACTAGTTTTTACTCTTTTCGCCATGCCCTCACAAGTACTAGCTGACTACTTACAGAAACGTGAGGAACTTATCGCAGATGATCGCGCGCTGCGAGTAGACCACGTTCGTGCGAACTACACCGCGGCTGAGCTCAAGGCAGATGAAGTCGTGCGCGCCATTCGTGCTAGAGAAGCCGGCTCTGTGTGGGGAGTTGAACGCGAGGATGTCCCTCACCCATACCCAGGAATGGAATTCTTGAACGGTATGGATGGATAGTCACATCTCCCGATTCGCAATCTCACTGATCTGCATACAGCCAAAGACATTATTCTAGAGACAGATCTCTACAGCAAGATCGTTTCCAAAGTTAGCACTGCAGATCTCCGCACTTCCCTCGACTGACTCTTACCACGGCTCCCCTGTAGATGCCAAAGGGCGGACTACTACATGTGCACCAGAACGCGTCGGTGGAGGCGAGAGTGTTGCTTGATCTGGCACTGGCTCACCCCGCAATACATATCCGCGTCCCAAGCCCGTTCAACGCGTCTTCTCTCGAAACTGTGTTACCCGATATCCAGCCGATTCCAACCGAACAGTATCCCGCTGCTGACAGCGTCGGCATCACGGATGCTTTGTACACCGGCGGCTGGGTTCCTATCAAGAAGGCGCGAGAGCTGTTCGATCCTGCGTTAGGCGGCCCAGCAGGATTTGATAAGTGGGTACTTAGCTCATTTGTGATCAATCCCAGCGATGCGTTCAGGACCTACAATACTCCAATGAAGGTGAGCCACATTATAGTACCTACTAAACAAATGCCTTCATGTGAGGGTCTCGTAGATTTGGCTGAAGTTTGGGAGCACGTTTGCCGTGACCGATGTAAGTTTGTGGCGTACTCGGAGTCAAGATGCGAGCCTGAACATTCGTGGACTGTAGCCCATCATCCGATTCGTACCGATTCAAAAGAAATATTTACGATTGTTCATTCGCTCATCGATTGAAGATGGCATCTCGTATATTGAGGTACGGACTAATTTCCTCACCAAGTGAGTTAAAAGGATACATGAATGTAAGTGAGATGCCTGACATTTGTCAGACACATCCTGGCGGAGGACGCGAAAACCAAGGTCGGACTACGTGAGCTACTCTTGATATTCCAAGAGGTAACGAATGAAATCAAAGCGGAATTGAAGGAGGAAGGTCGAGAAGATGATTTTGCCGGGTTGAAGGTCAGTTTGTCTCTGCTGAAACTACTTTATATCAACAGACTGTTTTCCCCATAGATTATCTACAATACTCTGAGGATTGTTTCTCCCGAGGTTTTGGAAGCAGAACTAGATCAGTGCGCCAGATTCAAGCAGGAATTCCCAGATCTTATTGCTGGCAAGTTCCATGGCTTTTATTGGAGTCGTCCTCTAATAGTCCCATCTGCCAGGATTTGATCTTGTGGGCCACGAAGATGGAATAGAGTCAAAGCCGTTGATTGACTACGCAGAGCCCCTTCTGCATTTCGCTGAGCAGCATCCGGACATCCCGTTCCTCTTTCACGCAGGTGAAACTCTAGGGGATGGTACTGCAGCGGACATGAACTTGTATGACGCTATTCTACTTGGAACAAAGCGTATCGGACATGGGTTAGTTCAATCTGTATGGTTTGAAGTGGAGCGCTCGCTAACTTGCTGCATTGCCATAGCTTTTCACTCACCAAGCATCCCAAATTGATGGAAATCTGCCGAGAGAAGGAAATTGCAATTGAAGTTTGCCCCATATCGTGAGTGATGTGTGTGTATGTAGATCCTTCCGGTTCATTTCGAGCGGTTCAATAGGAATGAAGTGCTAGTAAGTTGTCCATGCGTCTCTGTGCCTACGGTGACTCAATGAAAATGATAGCGCCTTACCTCATCAATGCCCATGCACCCCCTCCCGGTAATCATGAATCAAGGGATTCCAGTGGTACTTTCCTCCGATGATCCCGCGATCTTTAATAGTATGGGACTTTCATTCGATTTCTTTCAGGTAAATTCTTCCTTGTTTGTCCGTCCTTGGAATCATGCTCATCACAGTCGTTTACAGGTTCTTGTGGCAAGTGAAGTTACGGGACTCCTTACTCTTGGGCAAATGGCCCGTGATAGCATTACCGTGAGTCGCTTTGTTGAGCGTATATCTCTTGCTAATTTTACCTGGGTAGTATTCTATGCTTGATGAACGTAGCAAACAGGGGGCTATGGACGCGTGGAAGAGGCGGTGGGACAAATTCATAGAAGAAGTTGCGGGGATGAACCCATGACGGTTCTGTAAGGAAATATACCCATTACCATAGGGTACACCCAGCATACACCAGAGTACAGGGCAGTGCCTTGTGGCTGTGGTGTGTTGGCATGTTTGGGCTCTCCTGTCGTTGGAAGAAACCGAAGTAACTGGTCGTCGCTCGTTCTGTGTTGTAGATCTTTGCTTAGTTTCGTGTCGTGAAGCCCGCACCAACTGCTTTCTCCATAGCCGTTTGTTGCATAAAATTTACAAGAATTGTCGTTGCAGGAGGTAAGTCAATTTCAGTACTCTTCAGTCCGTCTCCAACTCGCAATCCGTCTTCCTCACCACGCCCACTCCCCCCATCAGACCTTGTCCTCCGACTTCTCATTTCAAATCACTACCGTACGATACCACTATCAAGCCCATCACCCCAGAATCCCGTCCCGTCCCCTAATCAAAGATATTGAACTGAATTTCGAAAATGGCAGAAGCTGACTACAACCGCAAGCGGTCGCGCTCCCCCTCTGACTCTGAGGAGAAGAAACATCACAAACGTCCTAACACAGGCGCTGCGGCTCACGCGGATGACTCACGAGCTGACAAGCACCAGCGTTCTGGTTCAGCAACAGCCACGTCTATGATTCACGATGTGAACATGACGGAACCGCCCGCAGCTGGAGCAGACACTACTGCGTCTACTCCTTCTCCCAAGGGAGCCTCATCCGACAATCGACGCGACGAGTCCCGTACTCGGTCAGACGAGGCCGGAAAACCATCCTCTACGACGTCTGGTCCACCTTCCTCGTCAGCAGCCGCTCCTCCCTCAGCCATGATTCACATGCGCTGCTTGATTGTGACACAGGACGCGTCAATCATCATTGGAAAGGGTGGGTCGCATGTCAATGAAATCCGTGACAAGAGTGGTGCTCGTGTTATGGTTTCGGAGAGCATCCCCGGTAACCCCGAGAGAATTCTCAATGTTAGCGGGCCTCTCGATGCTGTATCAAAAGTGAGCTCCAAACATCGTATTAGCCTGTCTCTTTCCTTATCAAAAAATGCACAGGCTTTTGGCCTGATCGTACGACGGATCAATGATGAACCCTTCGATGTACCTTCGGTCCCTGGAAGCCGCGCAGTGACTATCAAGTTCATGATTCCGAATTCGCGCATGGGGTCCGTGATAGGGAAACAAGGCTCCAAAATCAAGGAGATCCAGGATGCCAGTGGAGCACGACTGAATGCAAGTGAGGGTATGCTCCCCGGTTCGACTGAGGTATGTACAGGAATTCATCCCAAGGCAATTGTCTTATTCCTTTTCGTACATTTAGCGAGTCCTGAGCGTTGCAGGAGTTGCTGATGCAATTCACATAGCAACCTACTACATCGGCAATATCCTCATTGAAGCTCAAGAGCGCATGCCCTCTTCGTCCAGCTCCAGCCACTCTAGTTACCGTCCTTCCAGCAACTCCCGACGACCTCCGTACACTGGCTCGTCGTATGTGCCAGGATATGCGAGCACGTCGCAATCCTACAGCGCTCCACCACCTCATAACCCACCACAACAGTTGCAAACTCAGCAAATTTACATCCCGAATGATCTGGTGGGCTGCATTATTGGAAAGGGAGGTAGCAAAATCAATGAGATCCGGCATATGAGCGCCAGTCAGATCAAGATTATGGAGCCAGGTGCCGGGCTGAACGGCGCTCCAGCCCCTGCGGGCAACGAAAATGAGCGCTTGGTTGTTATAACTGGACAACCTGCCAACATTCAGATGGCGGTACAGCTGCTGTATCACGTATGTTCTCATCCAAACAACGTAGAGACTTTACTCACGCGGGAATTACTTCAGCGGTTGGAACAAGAGAAGCAAAAGCAGTTACGAGCGCCCACTTCATCTTCTTCTTGATCTCGCACTACCGCCTTTCAACTCGTGCTTTGGTAATTTGCTTTCGTTTGTGAACCGCCTTCAGGCTTCAAGAACGCCTACTGCCTATTTTTCCTTTTCAATACTCTTTGCGTTGAAAACAGCAACGTTTTTACAACGCAGATATGTACATTAGTTGCCTTGCCTGTCCTCGATCCTAGGTTAAAGCAATTGTTCTCTTGCCGCCTTACCGGTTTTCGAGTGGGTTACGTAAGCACGTCAGATGCCTCGAAAATCAAAAGTTTCTACTCTACCACTGGCACACCGGACAACATGGCATCAGTATTCACAGCCCAAAAAGCGAGAGCCGCGCAGCTTGAGGCCAAAGACAAAAGCAAAGGCAAAGGCAAAAGAAAAGCGGACGATATGGATGCCGATGACGAGGTTCACCAACCTAAACAGAAGAGGAACAAGCAGCGCGTATTGCTACTATCCTCTAGGGGTGTCACCCACCGTATGAGACATCTCATGAATGATCTCGAGGCTCTGCTACCTCATGTAAAAAAAGGTAAAGTGGTGGCCTTGTCAGTGATTTCATCAGGCTATTAACTATCTCAGATTCAAAACTCGATTCGAAGTCCCAGCTACATCTCCTGCCTGAGATAGCAGACCTCAACAATTGCAATAACACGCTCTACTTCGAGGCAAGGAGACACGAAGATTTATACATGTGGGCTGCAAAGACACCTAATGGGCCCAGCATCAAATTGCACGTTCAAAATGTGCATACGATGGATGAGCTGAAGATGACAGGGAACTGTCTGAAAGGCAGCAGGGGGATTCTCAGCTTCGACAAAGGCTTCGATGAAACGGAGTGGGGCAAGCTTACGAAAGAGGTCTTCACGCATGTACGTTCCTGGATTATCATTGAGGGTGAGCACTAACGCCTGATCTCCCGTTGTACCACGTAGATGTTCGGCGTTCCTCCACTGGCTCGGAAAGCGAAGCCATTCATCGACCATGTTTTAACATTTTCTATCCTCGATAACAAGATTTGGTTCCGCAATTTCCAGGTATGCTTTTAATCCAATACCCTATTGTTAACTATATTTCTTCGCAAAACAGATACTGGAAAAAGATCCGCTGCAGCCAAACGGCCCTCCTCAGACATCTCTGGTTGAGATTGGCCCCCGGTTTGTGCTAACACCTATCCGTATTTTTGAAGGGGCTTTCGGTGGTGCGACTGTTTATTCCAATCCTGGTCTGTACATTAGCAAAACCTGGTCCTTGCTCACAAACTAACACATCTATAGAATTTGTCACACCTGCTTCAGCACGCTCATTAGCCAGGCAAAACAAAGGTGACAGATACCGTCAACGGAAAGATGCTCAGGAGGAGACGTCCAAGAGAAAAGACCTTCGTAAGAGGGAGGAAAATGTACTGGCAGTGTCCAAGGTGTTTGCATAGACACCAGCGCCTCATGTCATCGTGACTGGGGTAAGCATAACAACTTAGCGTGCTTATTGGCAGTATCTTATACTTTTCTGGATGATTATCTATGCGCCTCTGTAGCGGTAACTCCTTGTAACACACGCTCGCCTTTGCAATGTGTCTGTATATGCTTAATATGCGACGGGCATCAAGGTCTTGTGCTTCTTGGAGCAATTTTCTTTATGTTTGACCTTCTGGCCCCCAGCACTTTTCTCCATTGTCTCAGAGAGGATGAGGTGCACAGCCACAGTGTGTGTCTTTTTGTGCGCTCACAAAGGCATCAACCAATTTACGAAACAAAGGAAAACTCTGGCTGAGAAACGTGTTCCCTTCAATAGGCGAGCGTGCCTTGACCAACGTGAGCTGGTGCCGAAGCTCAGCCGTGTCAGCGGTTGGGCCACGCGCCTTTTGTTCTGCCTTTGAAGGGTCAAGCTGGACTGTTCGTGGGTGCGTGTAGTAACGTGGCCAATAGTCCTATAAGTATAACCATGTCTACCCGCTCGATGCGAAGATTGCATTCTCCTGGCTCCAGCCCACTGATACCCCCACTCCCTTATAGATTTCTCTTGCTGTCTTGTAGACGATCCTCGAGATGCCTGTGTCAATAGACATCGTCCCATTTTCAGATTCTTTAGAATTGTTTGGAGAGTCCGACTTGTCGTAAGCTAGATTGAAGTCAGATGTTTCGCTTGTGCTGATAGACCCCGCTAGATCTGCTTTCTCGCTGGCAGGCCACGTATCGGTCTCGATCAGCTCCCCTTCGTCCATGTTCCAGCGCCGCCAGAGCACGACCCGCGTTCTGCTGCAGTCACTTTCTATTACATTTGAGGGACAGTCAGAAGTACTTACCCCGGACATCGGATATGCCCCTCTGCGTCTCTGCTCCATCACTCGCGAGCTCGTAAATAGTGAACCTGTCCACCTCTCCAATGAAGGACATGAAGATTCCCATAAGTCCTGCTCTTGGAATGTCATTTTTGACATCCCTGTTCCTGGCTGGCTGCCGACCACGTCTACGTACGGAGATCAAGGCGCAGCTGAAGCTGGAACACGCTACGCCTTGTACGCCGTGGCGACTTTTATGTATCTTGAGGATGGCAGTTCCTCCATTCTCAGTAGTTTTTGTTCACCTTTCCGCCGTCGCACCCACAATATCAATGCCCAAAGACGTCCGATCACTCTCACTCGTTTTGCTGAGATTCCCTCTGCCCCGTCATCATCTTCTTCCACATCTGTCTTCCCGATGTCATTGTTCCTAGTCGATGCACAACCAGGGCAAGATGGCACAGAAACAGACGCAAAGGCTATCCCCGCTGAAGTTCTGAAGAAGATTCAGGTCGTCGCATCCATTCCGAATGCAGTGACAATGGATGAGACTTCCTTTCCTTTCCTTCTGCGTTTACGAGGGAACGAACTTGACGACTCTCAGCGCGAGCGCCTTCGCATAACTGATTTCTCCATCGATGTTGAACAGATTGAAACATACAGGTATTTATAACATCATTGTATATCCACCATATGCAGTACTAACGACTTGTCCACCCAGGAGTACTATTTCTCGCGAATCCGTGGCCCGATTCTTGGTCCCACCTACGTCACAACAGCCTCCATCTGCGCCCCTTCGTAGCGCACATCCTGTGCATACCCTATATGATGTCGGCCTCCTCATGACCCAAAATCCTTCTCAGTCCAGCTCCACCCGTTCGTTCTCTCTCCTGGATCCCTCGAATTCTGGGAAGTACGTAATATCTGGTGACGGCCGTGTCTTCCTACATGCTCCGGTGGGCGATACGGCTCGTTCTCCGTCAGAGAACTGGTATGTGCTCGAGGCGAGTGTGCCTTTGGCACGGGAGCCCCATGAACTGGATTGGGCTGGGCCACGCACCCGTCACATATCTGAAGATAGCCCTCTTTTCACCGTGCACCATATGATGCACATTGCGCTCCAGTGTGCCTACGAACATCCCGGTGGCGGCGAGGTTGTGTATGAACGCCTCCACTTTTCGCTGCCAATGCGGCATGTGCGGGTACCTGCTCCGATAACGTCATCCGCTACCGATTTCAGTCAGACCCTGGAAGGTGCCATGGAGCACCAGAAAAGCGTTCCATACGGCCAGAGTCTTCCCGCATACTCGCAGCTCTTCCACTCGAATGGAGAGCGCAAGATCGATTACTCAATTCCTCTTCCACTGTATGAACCTTCACCGTCGTCTTCATCATCTTCATTCGACCTTGATCACAGTGACGACGATCAGAAACCCACCCCGTAATATCCTGGATCGCACATGCACTGATACTCGCATTCCAAAACGAACACATTGATTATGTATAATTAATCCGGCATCTGGTCCACTGCACATCCTCTTTCTTTCATACTGTCGCACTGCTCTTTCGTCCTGCTGATGCAGCTTCGCTTGTCCTCTGCTTTCATTTGCGTTGATCTAGTCCGCATCTCAATCATTCCTTGCAATCATTCTCTATCACCTCAACTACTTATTCTGTACATCACGTAACTGTACTATACTGCAGTAATGGAATGGAACCTCGTCATTGTCATGAATCCTGATCTTAGTCCTCTCGATAGTATGGCGTCGTTGGTATTTCTCGTAACACTTGCCAGTCTTGTACCGGACCTTCACACCGAACAATCCACACTTCCCTACCTCCAAAGCCCGTGAGCCGCATATGCCCTTCCTCGCCGCAGCGAAAAGAAGTAAATGTTTCTATCCCACTTATCTCCGCGCCCTCCACGACTGTACTAGCCTTCAGCTCATCAGTAGCCCTCTTCCGCTCCGCATCTCCATCTTCATCTGCAATATAGCTGATGGACATGTGCGGAAAAGCTGGCGCTGAAGGTGATGCTCCGTCCCTATCAAGCGCGGCCATAATATGTTCATGCAGCGCGACGAGTTGGTCTGTCTTCTCCACAGACATAAAGACAGATCTGAAATAATGATCGCCGACTTCAAGCTTCCGGAATTTGACTGGAATCGAACGCAAAGTAGTCGGTAAGGCCCGTAGCATCGTACCTTCGGTTGCTTCTCGTGAGCTTGCAAGTGTGATATGAGGGATTATCTCGGGATAGGAAGTAGCAGACACCGGTCGCGTCTGGGGCTGCTTTGGGAATGCTTCTCGGAAAAGATGCCTTTCTTCAGCGTTGGGTACCAGCCAGAGCGACAGACCTGGCAGTTCTGAACTTTTGAAACACTACGATAAGTGTGATATGAACTTACCCATCTTTACAGCTCTCAGACCCGACTCGAAGCCTGAGTAACAGTTGTACTAAGTTCGCGTGGCACATGACTTTGATTTGAGTCCGTAGCAGTGCCGCCACATCTGAATCACCGGCCCGGCTCACCCAACCAAGAACACGCCCGTAAGATGTTATGATATTCACTGCAGTATGTCCTATCTACGGCGTATCCCTAAAGCCCATCAAGTACTGCATAATCTGGAAGGCCGCCTAAATCATCGGTCTCCACGTTAGACCACACCTAGTAAAATCAAAGAATTATCCACTTACTACCGGCGCAAATTGCGGAATCCTGCAGAACACGTATGAGATGCGGGACCCTGCATATTGGGGAGAACTCACATGTGTCCACTTAGCGCTACCTCGTAATAAGTGAGCCCACGCTCTGAGTGCATTGTCCCATAGGCACCAACGCCATCGACAATGAAGCTGTCATTCGCGATAGGCGTCTGGAATCCTTGCAATCCATTCCCTAGAATGGAATGAGTGGCTGTTTCATCGGTACTAACCCCCAGTCACTCACAGGTCATGCTACAAAGGATTTCCATCGATCAGGGACAAACGCCGCGGTTAAGAACACGCTTACTTTTGAATGACGATTCTAGTTCTAAGTCACGTTGTCGAATCATGCGTCAGAAATTCAGGCTCGGAATATACGGAGGTAGACTTGCATACCCTTCCGCAATAAGAATGAAGTCTGCGAGACCATGTACAATGACGGTCCGCTGGTTCTTCTCGATAACATTAGGTAACACAGTAAAGGCAGGCGGTAAGCTTCCGTCTCCATTAGGGAAGACATTGACATTGGAGCACTCCGTCCACTTGGTATCAACGGGGGCATGTATGGCTTCCTTGACCTCCTTCCGGTTGAAGTAAATTGGTGACTGTTTCTGTGGGAATGACCCTCTACTCTGCGTCAGCAGAATTGCAGAGTCCCTTGTTGAATGACCTACGGGAAACCGAGGACATCCCATAGGATTGGATACTGTTGAAGGGATAGTTAATACACTGCCGATCAGTAATGCCTTCGACCCACAGTGTCCCAGATGCGATAGATATCAAAAGCGGGGTTGATGATGAGCGCATTGTTAAAAATGTCGTCCCAGACATCACAGCCTTTAGCATACTCGACCGAGTCTCCCGGCAGAGGAAGGAGGCCGGTTGGAGGGTATGTCACGTACTTATCCACATACCCAGTGTAATTGCACTTTGCGGCCTTCTTCTCGAGGTGGTCCATGTACGTTTGGCTAGTAACATCGGTCAGTGATAGAAACGTAGGTTCCGGTGAAACCAACAGACTTGAAAGAGAAGAGGCCAGCATATTTGTTTACAAAGTCCACTGCAGGAATCTCCTCTTGCACCACGTCCCATGAGAGTGAAGCTGATCTCTGCGCATGAGCCCTTGAAAGGACACAAAATGATCCATAATGTAACTTACGATCACTGGTCCACGTTCCTTGCAATGAGAGGTCTAACAAAGTAGGGTTCTCGTAGATATAGTTCGCAATATCTTCGTTGGTGGTTTAGAAAGGTTCAAAGAAAGTAATGTCCGACTTACAAGGCACGTATGTTCCAGCATACTGAATTCACTGAGTACATGTATAAATTTAAACAGACTCTGAGGGAAACTTACACTTTCGCCCGTCAGATACAGCTTCTTGCCCTTTAATTCCGCAAACACCTCGAGAAACTGCTGCATGAAGCCGACGAGCTGAGCTGCAAGATCATCCTCGTTCTGAATGTTCGGTGTGCCCTGAGAAAACCCTGTGCCAACGGGCTGCTCCACCCAAAGGACGGAGGAGAGGTTTGTCCAGCTTTGTTCATTCACCGTTGGTTTAGCTTGACCCCAGGACCAACTGAGAGGCTTTATAATTACGAGTCAATTGGGATTGCGGCCAGAAATAAAAGAAAAATTTACTCCATTTTCTTGCAGCAAACCTTCGAGGGAAGAGCAGCCAGGACCACCGTTTGTCCTTGAGAAATAAATGCGTGAAATCAGCGATGAATGATCATCAGATAGCTTGCGACGACGTACCAAAAAATCAGATCATCGAGACTCCCTTCGGGACCGGGAGGGAAAAACCAGAAAAAGAGCTGCAATTCGAGTCTAAATTTAACAAATGGCACGCATGGTTCATGCCGCATGGCACACCTGGCGCGTCTCGTTAGGACTATTGCTGATCGGCAAGAGACCTGCCCAACTAGGACCGACGTCGAAGTCGACCAGAGGGAGGGATGTACCGTCCACGTAAAATTCTGCAGGAACGTCGATCGGAGATGTTTAGTTGTAGCATGTCGCAACATGTCTCACCTGAGGCTTTGGGGTTCGTGAAGGTGATGTTTTGAACACCACTGCGCTTCACGTTCCCATCTGTAGCTCGGGCCGCTGGGCCTCCGCTGGTGTGCCAACGCTTTGCTGCCTCAAGCTGGCGTTCGCTAACCTCGTGTTTTGTCATCATACGAGCGCTGGCGGCGGCCGCAACTGCGAGCAGAGCGGTAAAGACAGCGGGAGGACGCATCGCTGAGGCAACTGGTTCTGTGAAGGGAAAACAGCGAGTCGAGTCGCGCCGCACATGGTGGGGCTTTTAAAGGGTTGGACATCGGTTAGTCACCAGTGCTGTAAAACATGTGCTCTAGCGATAACAGGGGCGAACAATGTGATGGACTAGCCCGTGAGATGGTGACAAAGAACCTAAATATAATATGCTCACATAGTCCCGTAATGGCTCCTAGCGGTTTGTTGTGCGAAGAAAGATCTGGATGGGAAGGTCAGAGCTACTAGTACAGCGTTCAATCGGGCTCAACGAAACGAGCGCGACAGTCAGTCACCCCTGCATTTCACATATAAAGTTGTACTCGAAAACAGTCGTTCGAACGAAGTTGGCAAAAGAGTATGAAGCGAGTCTGGAAGCTCGCATTAGCATTTGTCTGGCACAGAATACAACAACAGACAGAACCAAAGTACACATTCATAACATCAACATCGTCGTCGGCCATGTCATATTACCACCTTACTCAACCGCTCCGCCGCGAGACCCAAACTTCATTCAGACCCACGAGATCCCAAGCTGATCCAGCTACTTTCCACCCCAGATCCATCGCCATCGCCATTATTGCTCTCCACGTCAGCCTCCGAACCTGTCTCGTGCCCGCTTATGTCTTCAGGATCAGAAAACGGCTCAGCCCGCTCGGGCGCTGGTTCAACCGTCCGGGAAGTAGACGGACGTGGAGCTATGGATGATCTGCTAGATATCAAAGAGGTTGATGCAGACGGCGGTACGATTACGGACACCGCGGCGGAGGGTGGAACACTGGAAGCCGCCTTCGGGACAGTGGGTGGCTGGGCAGGAGGTACTGGCAATAGCCAATTACGAACGCCAACCAAAATGTGCGGTAGACTCAGCAGCCCGTCTAGCAGCATGCCAGGAAGGAATGATGCAAACGTGTATGTCCCTGCTGTAGGGACGATGACTGTTAGCTCGCATACTTGTATGAAGAGAAAGAAAGGAACGAACCACCAGCACCAACAGCAAAGCGGTCGCCACGAATCCAATCTCTGATTCTCTCGTACCCAACACCGACGCTGATACCACAGATCGTTTTACTCGCCATTGTAGTTTTCGTTCCGGAACTGACAACGCCAACTATGTTGTTTATAAGGACGGAAATGTCCTCTGGTTTGCGAGATTGTCCCATGCTAGTTTCTCCAAGTGCAGTAAATGCTGAACCATACGTTGCCTTCTCTGAGGGCGTCCAGTCGTCCATTGCATGTGCATTCACAAGTCCCGAGACGGGGGTCTCGCCAACAGCACCCACATCAACCGCGACGACGCGGATGGAGTTCATGCCTTGTGCAACAGCGACCTCGCGGCGTAGCACGTCCAAGGCACGAAGAGTGGCAGCTGCGCTCATGGCACTGGCTGCACCGAAAGGCAGTCCAACACGTGCATCAGCAGCAGGGAGACACACGATGATGGACTTGCGGCCACGTGCACGCTGAGCGTCTGCACGGAGTAACGGTAGAAGTGCCTGGAGTGCCTGGAGGGGTGCAAAGTGCGTGGAAAGAAGATGTGGAAGATATGTACTTCGTAAAGATAGCTGTTCGAGGGGAGTTGGTGCTGTATGGATAGAAGGAGTTGGCAGTGTCAGCAGGGAAATTATGGAGTGGAGAAGGGGATGATAAGGAGTGGTTGCGTATGGGTCGCCAGCAGCTGTGATGGGAAAACGTCGGGACAGAGTAGATGCGAGTGACCGGAGAAAGATAGGGATCGTGCCCGGCTAAATGGATTTCGGTCAGATAAGCTTGGAGTGGAGTGAGCAGAGATAATACACACCTCATTTGGATCAAGGATAAGTGCTCGAACGTAGCCATGTCCTTTGCTTTCGATGTTGCTAACAGCTTCTGGTGTGGAGACGCTGGTGATAACAATGTATCCCTTCTGCTCAAGTTCGATAATTAGGGGGAGGCCCAGAGGGTGATCCCCACCCAAAATGACTTGGAAGATCTCATGAATATCAAGGCAAACCAAATGAGTGTAAGTACACACCAACAACTTGCCGTTTCTCAGGAGTGACAGTAGTCGACCTGAGTCTTCGCTTATGATGGTGCGTTATGCGGTAAGTGGTGTAACCAGCAAGCAGACCAGCTCCGAGAACTGTTACTGCTATACCGGAGCTCTTCCATGGATGTTCTATAATCCAATCACTGGCTTTATCTATGAGTGAGGTCGGAGGAGGAGGCGGTGGCGGTGGTGGTGGAACCTCGAATGCGCCAAGACCGGGGACATGAATGTCAGGAAATGAAGAGAGACCAGGTGGTCCAAAGCGAGAGATATCAACCCAAAGACGGTGAACGGCTTCTCGGATGTTTGGAAGATCGGGTGAGGCGGCCGCCAGAGAATCTGACAGAAAAAGTTCGAGTGACTGGAAGTATTCCTCAACTTCTTCAATTGAAGGAACCATTGCGTGAAATTTGTTGAGGAGAAGATATAAACAAAGGCGACACAGGAAATGCAAGCCGTTTGAGAGCTGGAAGATGCGCCTTGTTGCTGATCCTTGTCGATATCTGCGTTGAACGTTCTGGGTTGACCTAACTAACTATGGTACGAATTTCCGTGCTCTTTACGGAGTTTCCACCCCTAAATATAAAAATAAACTGACCTCATACTTTGGTCAACTCATTCAAGTTCTACCATCAGATGTCATCCTAAGCCCTAGGTAGTGATATATTTTGCTCATTTCTCTCTATGCATCGTAGGAGCCACTCTCAAGGGTAATAGCCTTCAGATGGCGCGAAGAATGTCGTGGACCAGAGGATAAGAAAAACATCATACCGCAGTACACGCTCAACTCGATCTTGTATATACGGATTCTATCAGAAATGTAGGAGTGATTCCATCCTGGAAGAAGGATGACATTTCGATGCATGCTCGAGCCTCAGCCTCAGTGGGCGTGGACCACCCTTTGAGCTTGGGTCGTCGAAAATCAAACCAATATTTGAGTTCCACCCGGTAGTTTCTACAGGTGCATGAACTTGAAAGGGCTTGGATGTCTGCTGGTGCTAGATAGCCGAGGATTCTTCTCAAAAAATTTAGCGTCAAGAGAACGGAGACCGTAAACTTGTAGTCCATCCAATTAGCTGTACTAAGATGAGAATAGCGATTGAACGAAGGGCTGTTCGTGCGTCATGAATCGGAGTTGGTGGTAAAGTGTAGGACAAAGGGGGATTTCCAGCGGAATAACTTCAAACAACCAAAATTTCCGGAATGCCCATTAGTACGATGATCCGTTTGCTTGAACTCCAGTACATTGCACAACTCTTGCGATCATGCATATCTGTCTCTTACCCACAGAAACCCTACTTGATATATTCGCGAATATCCGTGGTCAACGGGGCTTCCATCGTGATCGTGCTACAATTGCTGCTCTTGCAAGAACTTGTAGGAAGTTCAAGGAGCCTGCACTTGATACGCTCTGGGAACACACATATGGGTTCGAGCCATTCATCTCATGCTTACCAGACGATGTTGTTAAACGCACAACGAAATATGTGGTGAGCTAGGCATTGAAATTTGCATCGTCCAAGTGATATGCATACTAAATAGTCACCAAACAGTCACTCAAAAGACATCTCTTCCCTGGAGAATGGAATATTTTTGCTCAATACGCACATCGCGTCCGCTCCTTGACCATATGTGATTTTGATCTAGACACGATAAGTGATCGTGTCGTGCAAGCACTCGTTTCTATGCCATCACTGCTGCCGAACCTTCGTGAGTTCCAATGGTGGGATGAACGAGAGAGCTTCTTCCCGTTATTGCGCGCCCTACTTGTGCCAACGGTCAGGTCAATGAAGTTTGGCTCGGGCTTGTATTCGTATGAGCCTTGGACATCCTCTTTCGCCAAATCTACTTTGTTGGCTTCGCTCGGTGCTCGATGTCCATCCGTTCAGGAACTCGTCTGTGCATACGCTGATGATTCTCATGCAATATGCGAATTTGTATGTGGTTGGAAGGAGCTCTCCCATCTTAGGACAGGGGTACTCAATACACAATCGCTCCGACACTTGGCTCTTTTACCATCATTGAAATCTCTGCACTTCAGGATACACGGCTTCGACGACACACAATCCGGTTCTACTGTGACGTTCGCCTCCCAACTACATGAAGTGTACATCACTGCGAATGCACCCCATTTTTTCACTCGACGTCTCAAAATGCTCCGTTTTCTCTCCTGTCGGTCAGTGAGGTTATGCCTTGGGGATGATATTGAGATAGAATATCCTCAAGATCCATTGCATGATTCTGAGCTACCTCTTGAATCACTGGATATTCCAGATCTAATGGTCTCCTTCTCGGAATGCTTCTCTCCTGCTCTGGAGTACATCAGTATCGACTTCAGCCTCTCTTATGGAAGCCTTGCCGAACCCTATCTTGCGCTTGGCTTTCATGCGATTGCCCCATTGCTGTCGTTTAGTCGCGTAACAACATTAAATCTCGATTTGTTCTGCACGTCGACCATCGACGATGCCACGCTCAAGAAAATGGCGCAATCCTGGCCTCAGGTCGAGGAATTCCACTTTGGGGTCATCACTACCAACTCACCATCTCTCACTTTCATGGGACTTGTTCATCTCATACAACATTGCCGGCGCTTGCGCGACATTTCAATGTGCTTTCGCGTATGCTCAATAGACACTAGCTGCGAACCGTTTTCTAAAACTATTCCTAACAAGAAGATAACCTCTATCTCTCTTGGGAATTCGCCGATCACCGATCCCATTGCCGTGGCTTGTCAATTGCATGAATTACTTCCCCATCTGACCACAGTGGGCACTTATCGCAGCCTCAGGTCTGAAGATTTCAACCGTGACTGGAAGAGGTTAAATAAATACCTTGTCGCACTCGTTGAAGATGCAAAAGCGAGAGAAAAACTGGGTTAAGTAAGTATCGCAGAAGTGCTCGTGGTTGGGGGACTCTATCTTATTCACAACGATACCTCTTTGATACCTCTGACAGAACCTCCTTACTGCTTCCTTTGTGTGAGTATCTCTTTAGTTATTACTCTTTACACAGCATGGTGCATCCCCCCTCGATGTTCCTATTATACACAAGCTACGGGCGAAAGTACAGAGTAGTAATAGCTTCTAGCACTTTTATGATACCTATTCGATACCTCTATACCAAGTTTTCTCGCGATCGAGGCCTTAGCCATTAATATTTTAATATTGAACAGGTGGTCACTGTGTGCGGCTAGCTAGCCCTGGTTATGTACACAAACCGCACGGCGTCGGTAATTCTCGGAGGCTGCACTCTGAGCTTGAAACGGAAATACTAAAATCCCCGAACTTTTGCGAAATCAGGCGCGGGTATTTCTTCCACCCAAAATCCCTCTCCTCGTCGTTCACCACAATAATGCTTACTGCCCGCGGTGTCACCCGCGTCTCACGGAGAGCGGTCAACGGTGCAAAGAACACCAGCCGGTTCATCAACACCGCAACACCATTGTTATTGCGCTCGGCCGTTCCTTCCCCCGCACCAAAACAGAATGCGGCCATTCGTCCTTCGCGTGTTTCAACACCCCAGCCTGGTGAGTCGTCTGTCTCGGGTGTAATCTCTGGCACTTATTGCGTTTTGTTCACTTTTTTCGCGCCTTTCAATCGAACCGGACGAACTCGGGCATATAGCGCGCACATATGCAACGGAAGCCAAGGGAGCCGTTGGGACTGTGAAAACAGTCATTGGTGCCGTCGTCGACGTTCAGTTCGAGACTGATGCTCTCCCACCCATTCTCAACGCCCTGGAGGTTCAGGACTTCCACGGCGGGCGTCTCGTCCTTGAGGTCGCATCGCATCTTGGTGAAAACTCCGTCCGTACTATTGCTATGGACGGTACGGAGGGTCTTGTTCGTGGACAAAAAGTAGTCGACACTGGGGCTCCCATTCTAGTCCCTGTTGGTGCCGCAACTCTCGGTCGCATCATGAACGTCATTGGTGAGCCCATTGACGAGCGTGGGCCCATCAAGGGTGTAAAGCTCTCGCCAATTCATGCCGACCCCCCTCCGTTCGTTGACCAGTCGACCACCGCTGAGGTTCTGGAGACCGGTATCAAGGTCGTTGACCTTCTTGCTCCCTACGCCCGTGGTGGCAAAATCGGTCTTTTCGGAGGTGCTGGTGTTGGCAAGACGGTGTTGATTCAAGAACTCATCAACAATGTTGCCAAAGCTCACGGTGGTTTCTCCATTTTCTGCGGTTGGTCAAACTCAAAACTTTTGTCATCATGACCTCATTATGTTTTTGGATAGGTGTGGGTGAGCGTACTCGCGAGGGTAACGATTTGTACCACGAGATGATTGAGACTGGTGTCATCAACCTCGAGGGTGATTCCAAGGTCGCTCTTGTCTTCGGTCAGATGAACGAGCCTCCTGGTGCCCGTGCCCGTGTTGCTCTGACTGGTTTGACCATCGCGGAGTACTTCCGTGATGAGGAAGGCCAGGATGTGCTGCTCTTCATCGACAACATTTTCCGTTTCACCCAGGCTGGTTCCGAGGTGTCTGCTCTACTTGGTCGTATCCCCTCTGCTGTCGGTTACCAACCCACGCTCTCTACTGATATGGGTGGCATGTATGTCCATTTCTGTTTTCACAATAATATGTTTTCGACCTTCAGTTTAGGCAAGAACGTATCACTACCACCAAGAAGGGTTCAATCACATCCGTGCAGGCAGTTTACGTGCCCGCTGATGATTTGACGGATCCTGCTCCTGCCACCACTTTCGCTCACTTGGATGCTACCACTGTGTTATCGCGTGGTATTGCTGAGCTTGGTATCTATCCCGCTGTCGACCCCCTTGACTCCAAGTCACGTATGCTCGACCCTCGTATTGTCGGCCAAGAGCATTACGAGGTTGCGACCGCTGTCCAGAAGATTCTCCAGGACTACAAATCCCTCCAGGATATCATTGCCATTCTGGGTATGGATGAATTATCGGAAGAGGACAAGTTGACGGTCAGTGTATTTACAGACCGAAGTACAACTGAGTGCTGACAGGAGATTAGGTTGAGCGTGCGCGGAAGATCCAACGTTTCATGTCGCAACCCTTCCAAGTCGCACAGGTCTTCACGGGTTACGAAGGCAAACTTGTGTCGTTGAAGGATACCGTCCGCTCGTTCAAGGAGATTCTTTCTGGTGCGCACGATAGCTTGCCTGAGTCTGCATTCTACATGGTGCGTGCAACGTCCTTCGGTCTGTAGATTCCGCTGACTTGCGCACAGGCTGGTACGATCGAAGATGTCAAGTTCAAGGCAGAGCAGCTCGCCAAGGAGATGGGTGGCAACTAGACAGTTGGCGAACGCTTTGTACTCGCCTTACTTCCTCCATGCTACTATCTGTGTAGAGTAGGGCAGGTACATGCATTAAAAATATCATTATATCCGGATATCCTTTTGGCAACCTGAAATAAATAGGACAAGGAATGCATCCCACCGACTTTCTGTTGTTCCTGCAGTGTGCCCTATTTACCCCACACAACATGATGTAGGACAGTGAGTACTCTTGATACTTGCAAGTTGCCTTTAGCTACCAAGGTCATGCGGTCAGTAATGACCAAATAAAGTATGTATGTATGTCTTAGGTCTATATGGGACAATGATGATGTCTGCACATTATTGTCATCGCATACAGTCCTATTTATTAAGACTGTTCATTAAACTTGAACATTTCTTTGGCCGTCGTCATTGAATCACTTCGAGAGGTTGTCAGCAATCTTGACAATGTCGTCGACCCCTCTGAACACGATCAGAGGAGTC
>PVYE01006559.1:2177-12835 GCA_002995055.1 Rhizopogon rudus
CGCCCTCAGCCAGATACCTTCGCTCACCAATCAACGACAAATCATCGTAACATCATTTGGTTTCACCACTCTGCAAACAACCTTGCTGAACTGTGTTGACGGTTTGATTGAAATTGTGGCAATTTGTGCTGGGATTATGATTGTTTCTCGGATACCGAACAGTCGTGCTTATGTCGGCGCTATTTTCTTCATCCCGGCTCTGGTTGGGGTGCTCATGATGGAGTTTCTGCCATGGAACAACCAGATAGGGTTGCTCTGTTCCATTTGGATGGTAGATATCGGGATAACTGGATTCGTCCTATCGCTATCCTGGTTGACGAGCATTACGGCAGGGCACACAAAGAGAGTAAGTCAAGCACGATCGCGCATCATTAAGCAGTATAGCTGAGTTGACCAGGTGACTACCAATGCGATCATGCTGAATGGCTATAGTCTTGGCAATGGTTTAGGCCCACTGATGTGGCTAAATCGATACAAGCCACGGTAAGTGAAGTGATCCGGATGTCGGGACTTCGCCACATCACCTAACTCCTGCCATTGCAGTAACCGTATACCTTGGATTGTCGTCGGGCTTTGCTACCTTGCCTGCCCCATCCTTCTGCTCACCGTCAGGTTCATCTTAGCACGAGAGAACAAGAAACGGGACGCTGAGCCTGTCAACGATGCCTATGAGGTTTACATCGAACGAGTCACCGCAGATGAAAAACGCATTAAAGTCAGAGTTGATAAAGTACGTCCAAGGTTGTCAAATGCAATCAAGTCTAATGCCATAGTCATACTATTCAGGAATTCCTCGACCTGACAGACGTTCAGAATCGCGATTTCCGTTACGTTCTGTAGGAACACTTTGATTGTTTTTTGTACACAAGGAGTGAAGCTTTGAAGTGCAGAGCATTGATATTGACTGTTGTCCTTGAGGTAAACATATGTTCTCGGTGACACGGGAAGGCGAGAAGTAAGCCAAAGTACCATGAGCGAGGCTGGGAGTTTGCACTGAAGCTCTAGCAATTGATCGGATGCAGTATCGTTGCATAGGATCCTACTCAGTACAAGGCAACTTCATCGTACATTCGTTATGCCAATGTATTACTCTATACTCTTCGTCGATAAACAGGGCGAAAAAATGAAAGAATAAAAATATCGGGCGCTACAGAAAGAAAAAGGTAATAATGATCGGGATCAAGGAGAACCACGGGGGGACAGAAAAGAAAGGGTGAATAGAAACGAAGGAGAAGCAGCGTTCTCAGCAGTGTTTAATGTTATCGTCCCCAACCACCACTACCCGCCCGTCCTCGCGATCGTGGTGGAGCAGACCCCCACCCACGCTCTCTCTCCCAATCTAGACGGTCACGGTCATGACGATCTCGATCTGCAGACGGTCCACGAGGGATGTATTGCGAACTACTGTACGCGCGGTTGCTGGCGGAATACGACGGTGGATGTGCCGGTCGACTGCTTATTCTCAACGCACGAGGTCCACTGGGCAAGGGGCGCGAGGACCCGTTCGAGGGAGGAGTACTAGTGCTGGTGCTGGTGCTGGATAAGGGTCTGGTCGGGGGAAGTGTAGGTGGAGCACGCCAGGAAGCTGACGACGACGACGATGCATGAGTAAAATTTGGTGGCGAGGGATGCGAGGTTTGGAATGAACGGGGCTGTGTTGGCGGTGTATAAGAGCGTGGAAAGAAATGGGACGACTTTGGAGGGGAGGTGCTGGTGATTTCTCCATCTTCTTGCGAGGGCCGAGAAGACAGACCATAGGAAGCGGGAGCGGAAGGAGGTAGGGGTGATATGTATGTTCTTGGTGGTGACGCTTTCTTATCTGCCTTGTGCAATGGTGGCGGCGGCGGATCTGGGGCGGGTGGTGATGTCCTATCATCGGCACCTACTAGTGCTCTAGGTATAGAAGCCTCAAGCACCTCGATCTTGGCCTTCAGAGAAGTGAAATCGGCGAGCTGGCCATTGGGCGGAGCTTTGTCCATGCCATTCACAGACCTCATAGATGCGACGGGAGACCTTGGTGGTAGTGGGGGAGTGCATCGTTGCTCGGATTCATATCGCCACCGATCGTCAGCAGGTGGATCCTCCAGCATGCGGCCCACTACGTTCTGTTGAGCAGAAGAAGCGAAAGGTTCAGCCTTCACTGTCGGCCGCACTTCGTCGTCCATCACCACATCCTGCACCTCTCTCACATCTGTCGTGGCCACATCCTTTGCAGGTATGTCACACCCCTGATCTGTCCCCTCACAATCATTCTCCTTCCGCTCAACCCTTCCCTCATCTGCAGCACTATGCTGCCCATCGTCATCCACATGCATCCCCTCATCCCCGCTCTCCTCCGGTAACCCTGACCCAGGTACAATAGGCGACTCGCATTCCCGCTCCCGCTCCTTCTCCATTTCCTCCCGCTGCTTCTTCTTGCGCAGCGCAAAGTCCTTCAGGGACATCTTCACCTTTGGAACAGGAGGCAGTGACGGCTCGCGTGTAGGTTCGCGCGATGGAGTTGGGGACGCGGTCGTCTCGCTCATTGAAGACGTGTGGAGAGTTGAATCGTTCGGAGCTGATGGCGTAGACGTGTGTGCAAGTGGCGCATCGCCTGGTCCAGGAGAGACCTGGAGAGAAGTCCTGTCAGGCTGTTCATCAGGTACCGCGCACCTAGTGGACGGAGATACAGCATCCACGGCGAAACTAGGCATCGGCGACGTCGCCTTATCATTCTCGTACACAGCTGGAGCAGTAAGAGAAAGAGGCGTCAACTCTCTCGCTGATTGTATTGGGGCAAGAATGGACGCCTTCAAAGACGGCTGTCCCCGTAACACCTCTGGCGACGCAAACCGCACGCGGTGAGGAGGTGAACACCCGTGTGCAGATGGATTTGGCGATGATGGGGGATACACGACGACCTGTGCACTGGATGAATTTAAGTCTGGAGAGTACGTATTGAACGATTTGTACGGCGGAGGGGATGATAGTACTGGACGCCTTGCCGAGTTGGGCACAGGCATGCCAAAGAGCGATGGTGACCCCGAGCGCATGTCAGGCGGGACGGGCGAGAGAAGAGATAGTTTCGAGAATGTCGCTGAGGGTGAGGTAGATGCGAATGCAACGGAGGAAATCGTAGTGGGATCGAGCGCGGCAGGCATCGGTGGCGGCGGCATTTGACGGACGTCTGCTGAGGTAGGGTTAGGTAACGTGCATAGACACACAACAGGTATATATAGAGTGAGACATAAAACTCACCATGCGACACACCGTTCACATCAACATCCATGCCATCAATCGTGCTCTGAGGCGACGGCGGCGAAGGGCTATCCCCAGACATTGGCGCTGGACTGTCCGCTGATAACGATGCTGAACTTCTCCAATCTGTTGAAGACACCGGGGCGGGTGGACTATGTCCACTTGACAATGGTGGTGTTTGCCCATATCCCGGCGGGCTGCGCATAGAAGCGGGGCCTCTTCCGTTAGGCAAAGATACACGCCTATCACGATCATGTGAAGACACAGAGTGCATCCATCGCTTGCGCATCCTCGGCGGGATCTTCTCCTCATCGACGTCCATCCCGTTGGGATTAGGGGCTGTACGTGCAAACGCGGACATGAGCGAATTGGTCGGGTATGCGGTGCATGAAAAGGAGAGATGGAACACATCCGCATAACACACACGCGACGAAAAGAAAATATCCACCGCAAGACGAAAAAGCCACAAGAAAAAGACTCACCATCACCTTCCACATCTACATCCACATCCTCATTTGTCTCCTCCGTCGCGCGCCCCTTGCCTTTCCTATCATATGTCCTTACCCTTGCGCCAGACACCGAATTAGAGCGTGACGGTCCCGTGCTCGAAGTCATAGGGGGCCAATTCGAGCTTGACGGCCCCGCAACGGTACCGAGATTTGAAGACCACACGTCAGACCCTACACCCGATGACTCGCACGATGACCCAGCGCCAAAACTCGCCGGTCCCAATCCCGCTGACGGCACCATCTCCACACCCCCAACGCCTCCACCAAACGGCACCTTCTCCCGCGTCCTAAACCCCCGCTTCGTACCGATCAGCGGACCAAGGTCGACTTTCCGACCAGGAGCAGCGAATGCAGACGCAGCGGTCCCGTTCAAGCCATGATTGTTACTGTTACTGTTACCATTCGCGCCAGAATTCGCACCGCCGTTCGTGTTGACCTGGATCCCTAGTCCCACTGCTCCACGCACATGGCCCCAGTTCTCCTTATCCGAGCTTGAACCTTCGTATGTATCCGGTACGACGGATTGCCTCGTTCCGTGGCCGTTGGTTGTGCCGTTGAGTGTCTGAGGTGATGATCCGTTCGGGGTACGTTCTGGACCTGCTGAATCGAGCTCGCCGTCGACGAATTGAGCCATGACGTTCAGCACGCAGTCCCGTGCACGGGCGCCGCATGCACAGGTGGTGAAGGTTGAACTGAGAGCGTGTAGGATGGAGGTCATTTGTGCGCGTAGGTGAGTGAGGTGGTGTGTCCTGTCATGAGGAAGGGTGGGTTAGCGGGTTGTTCAAGGGAGTGAGATGAGGAGTACGGAGGGTGGAAAACGAAAAACGTACGATGGGCGTAAGAAACACAAACGGTCCAATAGAAACAAATAAGAAAAGGGAGTTAAAAATGGGGACAGTAAGGAAAGAGACGCACGAGAACATATGTGGGCTCTCGATGAGCGCCGGCAGACTGTGCACTGCATTGCCATCGTCCCACTCCCAACCCAGAACGACCTCCTCGTTGGCCTTGAGATCACGCAGCGCGAACACGCCGAACGTGAGGGTGTCGTCGACTCCATCTGTCTCATCTCGTTCTTTCCTGGCTTCCCTTCGATCTCTTTCCTTTTCCTTTCCCTGCTTCGCCTTGGAACAGAGCACAGGTCTGAGCACCGCATTCGGGCGACACCCATTTCTGGCAAAGCGGCCCTCATCACCGACGACCCTCGCATCGAGAGCAACGTCCAGTGGTGGACCCATGAGATGTACGAAGGGCTTCGGCATACCGAGGTGTGCGTAGGCATTGAGCGGGTCGGCGAGGTAGGAAGCGCTGGGCGTGATGGCACATGTGAAGGGGGCGATGTAGCTGGAGGAAGGTACGGGTACGGTGGTGTGGAGGCTGTAGGTCGGTGGGCGAACGAGCGGGTTGGTGTGCAGCTGACTTGGGGAGGGCGCTGGAGGGACGGACTGAATCTGCGTGCGGTGGGGATTGGTAGGAGGTGGTGAGAGGGCGGTGACGCCCCGCCAGGCTTGGGCTTGTCTGCGTAGACGGACGTGGGCTTCTGGGGAGACGATATCTTTAGTGATAGGGACGTAGGAGAGCGTCCATGGTTCGTCAATATCGACTGGCTCGTCTTCTCCATGCTGGGATGTGCTTGGGTGGATGTGGTTGTTGGGAGGCGGCTGGTTGCTGGTCGGGGAGATAATAGACGCTCTACGTTTCTTCTTGGCGTTACCAGAGCCCTCGATGGCTGCAGCGCTCACTCGTCGTCGCGGGGCAGGTGAGCCTTGCCTGTCCCGTTTTCTGCCCTTGTCTTTATCTTTTTCCTTATCTTTCTCCTTGTCTTTCTCCTTCTCCCTGGCTTGTATCTCTGCGACACGTTGTTTCTGGAGACGGACTGCACGGTCACGATCGACAGGACGGGGATCGCAGTCCCAACAACGCCATTCTTCTGGGACCTCACCCTCGACAATATCGAAGCATGCTGCATGGCACCAGCGAGAGCAAACGTCGCAGGCAATACTGAAGCCATCGTCGAAGAGGAAGCCGCAGATACAGCTGATAGCGTCTGCGTCGGGGGAAGGTAGGTTGGTAGATTGTGCTAGATGTGTAGTTGTTGATGTGGAGGGTGTTGTCGGTGCTGGGGACGGTCTTCCTGGTGATAAAGGTGGAATTGGGGGAGCTGAGAGAGATGAAGTTCGCTTTTGAGGGATAAGATGTTGGGGGACGTTGGTGTTGTTCAGTGGTGATAGACGAAGGAGACCGAGTGCTGCCTCGGCCGCATCGCTGTTCATCGACGCTCGCGACCAAGAAATCAAAAAAAAAGTGGACCAGAGTGTTGTTCCAAGCGCCGCCACCAGTTGACCAGTCTTTGTCCAGTTCAATACCAAAGCCTCCCTCAAACTCACCAGGACAAAGTAAACATACGTCAACATCACTGTCAGCCACTTCGGCTTTCACCGTCTCAAACCCAAGAACAGGGACTTCCCATCCCTGCAAAATATTGAGCATTGCACATGAAAAACGGGGAATGAAAACTGTCAGAATGTTCAGCAGACACATAGAAGTCAAAAGCGGGTCCAGCACCCGCGTTCCTATTATATACTCGCTCTTCCATCATATTGCTATACAATGAGAGATCGAGTGAAATGTATTTGCATTGATGTGCATCATTAATCGTTTGTGTGCTGTGCTATTGTCTCCTATCGTTCATTGAATGTCGCTCGTGCGACGCTGCAACGAACCTAGTCACATCGAAATTATTCAGTATGCATGCAATGCTTGGGGCTGGGATCCTCGCCGAGTATTACATCAAGAACGGACTCGAGGTCGCTGATTTATACAGATCCCAGGTCCTCAGGGCGGCTAAGTAACGCTTCAATACTTTTGATAAATGGATCTGGCGCAGTAGGCGCAACGTTAAATCTCACATGGACGACTCGGAGAACTCAAGCGACTCTCACTTATTGGCAGAATCTCACTTCTGTTGCACTTCACAGGTTATGCCTTTTGTACGTTCCTGGATAATGGGACAGTGCAATTGTGCAATCCCAAGGAAATCATGCAAAATTTCTCTCTCCAAGGATGATTCAGGATGTAACTCGCAATTGACTGGTGATCTGATTTTAGAATGTGTGGCGTAGGCGCTAACCACATCTTTGCCATTCACTGAGTCAACCATTTTGACTGGAGAATTTGGAGACTAGGTATGTTTTCAACCTCATGATTGGTTACAATGTTTTATATATCCGTGCCACTGCAAGAAGGTCTCCAAGAACTCGAGATGGAATATCAATGTCAGTCGCCAGCTTTTGGTATTCCAGTAAGTGTCGAATGGCATAACTTATCAACCCGCAACATTCAATTTCGCATGTAGCCCGCCATAAAGGACTTACTTCACACAAATCGCGCTCCTACCGATATCCAAAAGTGCGACATTATCGATCTCATACAAGTACAACAAGCGCAGAAAAGAGACATAGAACTCGAAAGAAAACGGCTATTGCACGCTCTGGGGCAGACAGCGCAGACTCTCGTCGAAGTTTCCGATATGATCTCTGATCTTCAGGCGACTCTTTCTCCTATAAAGAGAATGCCTGACGATATCCTCGCCCTCATTTTTGAACACTATATATCAGTAACGCCTCATGACAACCCATTCACCTGCCTCCAAGGTGGCTGCACGCATTTGGCACCAGTGAAGCCAGCGCGCGTATGCAGTTCTTGGCGTCGGATTGCATACTCCACCCCTCGGTTGTGGTGCAATGTGGCCCTTCACATTCACAAATCAAAAGGAATCTTCACAAACTTGATGTTACCAAGGCTTTTAAGTTGGATTCGCTACTCTGGATCCCTCCCGCTATCCCTCACTCTTTGGTGCAACGTCGGGTCAGAGTGCGATGGTATCGATGACTTTTTTAATGCCATCGCTTTGCATGCTCCACGTTGGAGGACAATGTACCTTCTCGTCGATTCGTCGCAATCTATTCTCCGCAGTCTATCCCGCATGTTTGCGAAACCGTTTATAGGACTGTTAACCCTTGACGTGCGGCACTCCCCTTCCACGAAATATATGCCTGATCCTGGCGAGCCTATCTCATTTGATTTACAGAAATCACCTGTCCGCGACCTCTCATTAGACCTGAAAGGACTATCACTCCAGAGCATATCTCTGTCGTGCGGTAATATGACCCGGCTCTTTCTTCATTTGGAGTCTGACAACAATTCATCATCGCTGGGCGAGTTACTCGGTATCCTTCGTCGATGCAATTCTCTTGAGGAATGCACTGTATCCCTGAGGGCAGGTCAAGGACCGACGCCTCTTCCCCATGTTTGTCTTCAGCATCTACAAATTCTACGCATTATAGTTCTGCAAGCCTCTGAAACCGGCAATCAACTCGACGACTTTCTCAACGTGATCTGTTGCCCTTCTCTTTCATCCCTTGGAATTGCCTATTATTGGCCGCTAGGAGGGTATATGTTATTTCCCGAGCAGCTCAATCCTTTCCTTCGTCGACACACATCCAGTTTATGGCGCTTTGCATTTTCTGCGTCACCGACTTTCAGCACCCATGATTTCCTGAGAATAGTCGAGGGGATCTCATCAATTACGGAACTCGACGTCGACCTCCATCATTCCATCACGCCCTTGGTCGAAGCGCTCACTCCCGTGCTTCATGAAGAAAGCCTTTCTTGCCTCCTCCCCCACCTCGAAGTCCTCACTTTCAGACAGAGCGACCAAAAGTCATTGTCATGCGTCGCTGATATGGTGGAGATGAGATATGCGTTAGCTGGGCCGCTGCATGGGATTGCGCAACCCAAGAGCATCACATTCGTGAAAGCACGGAAATCCCAATCCTGGCTTGATGTCTTTTGTGCGCATGGGAGACATCCGAGTCAACCTCAGTCTGAGCTTCAGCTTCGCTTCGCCAATTTTCGAGAACGTGGCCTGACGGTCAAGGTTCTGGACTCACGTGACTTGACCCTTTAGAGAGGAACGACCGTCTTCCTTCTTCTATAGGTCTGGCTACGGGTGACTAGGCTACACTTGTTCTATGTGAATCCACTAGAGGTCGAAAGTTTTTCATTGTTCGTTGATCGTATGTATTCTGCAGAGGTCGTGTTGTTCATAGCAAAGACAGGTGCTTCATGAAGGAAGTTTTTCCTGCCTGCTCTCGCATCTCGAATCCCTCACGCTAAGACAGGACAAGCTAAAGATGTTGTCATGCATTACCGAGATGGTGGAGATGAGATATGCGCTCGTTGTGTCGCTGCATGGCATCGCGCAACTCAAGTGCATTACATGCAGAGCATTGCCAGGGGTAAAAGATGTATTCTGGTCTGATATCTTGTATGAGGATGATGAAAATGACTTTCAGCATCGTATGAGAAATCTTCTAGAACGTGGTCTGACTCTGAGGTTTTTGAACTCAAATGGTAAATCCTGCTCTTGGTGAATACTTAGTACACATCTTTTATCTACAAAAGTAGTGTTTTTTCAAAGAAATTCGTTGTCATTTTCGATATCGCAAATGCACGCCTAGTAAGATTTTACTTATTAGACTGGTACATATTTAATCGAAAAAAAATGTAGGCATTGTAAGGCATTCGGACATGAGGTCTTTTATGAAGTCTCAGTGCCTAAACCTTGCATCAGTAGCCTACAAAGAAACCAATGATATATCATTCTGACATTGGCCATTGCACAAACCTACGCTTTCCTGCAGTTTCCTTTCTGCCTTTAGCCATCCAGCAACAGCACCACCCTTGCTCTCCCAACCCCTCCGTTCTAAGATCTTCTCTTTGAGAAGCTCCAGCTCCTCTCGTTCATTTCCTCGATCCGTACCATCATAATATTCTGGCGCGTCGAACTCGTGCATACGTTTCAAACCTTCTGATTGACGTGCTAAGGATTGAGCGACCGAGAGGCGAACGTCCTGGTATACTTTCAGTGCGGCGTGCAAGTTATCCAATGTTGTCAGTGGGTGTGCAAGAAGGCGACCAAGCACAAAGGCATCCTTCGTCTAAGATCAGTTGACGTAGTCTTGCGAATGATCGTGCGTACCTCTATTGCCTGTCCGGCTCCTGCGCCCATGTGTGGTAGCATGGCATGGCACTACGCAGTCTCGTCAAAAGGATTTTCGTGGTCAGCAAGGAGGAGCGCACCGCATCACCTATCAGCGCGACTCTATCCCAAGTCGGTAGCGGCAATTCATTTACTACATGAATCGCCCATCTTGACGGATTTTCGCAACACTACGGAGAAATGCTCATCAGTCGAGGGCGTCATAAGTAACTCAGCCCAAAGTCTTACTTTTATAAGGTCCTTGACTGCGGGCTCGAAGTTCTGAAATGCTTCGTTGACCTCTTCGCGGGACACGTCTGAGACCCAACGGCCCTCGAAGGGTGTGCCAGTTTTCTTTTTGTCAGAAATGTATGCCACGACATTGATTAGTTCTGAAATCGGATAGGAGAAGATGTGCTGTGAAATCATAGCTACTTGATCGATCGGCAAGCAGAACCAGTGATTGCGACAACGTACCTTTCCCTTCCCGCAGAACTGCGAAACAAAAATTATTCCTAACCATCGTGACCAGTTTCCAGAGGACTTACGAACACGGGACCCTTCAGAACTACATGATTTGGATCCATTTTCGAGAGGTTCTCCGCGGGGAATAAGGCGCGATAGACACTATGTCCGGTCCAAGATGCGTCAGCGTAGTGTCGTATCTTACTTGGATCTACGACGTCTCGGTCTATTGTTTCAAAGAGTGTCTTCCGCACTGAGGAGCGTATGCCATCTGCCCCTATTAACACGTCCGTAGATGCTACACTCTCATCAGCGAAATGGAGGACGAGGGATCCTGCTGACTGCTTGACATATGCAGTCAGGCGTTTATTGAAGTGAACCGTGCATGATGCCGGAAGGTGCTG
>PVYE01006586.1:0-22232 GCA_002995055.1 Rhizopogon rudus
TGAATTCTTTACTCAGTACTCAGGCCTCATGCCCCAGCTATGGAACAGCACTGAATTGGGCAAATTATATAAGTACTTGTAGTACATATTTTAATATCGAAAGATGACAATAAGCCGGACGGTGTAAATCACCACAAATTCATCGATGTAGGTAACATGTTCCTACTGGGTGTCAAGGACCAAGAACGTCGCGCCAAGGAGGTGAGCGCAGGGCGAAGGTTGAAGCACGGAGAAAAGGGCGTCAACGGATAGCCAATTAGCATTAGAGAATCGTTGTCTTTTCGTTGTTATGTTGGGGGATTTTCATCATATCCTCGCGTATCCGTGATTGGCACTTCATTTTAATTCACATTTAATTTTAATTAATTGATCACGGTCAAATCACAAGTGGTCACAAGTCCAGTGCCAGCTGGATCTACGGATATAAGCCTTATTAGAAGGAACGACTATCTTCCTTCCGAGTCTATAAAGGTCTAGCTAGGGGAGACTAGGGTATAAGTACTCATCAAGTGTGTGGTATTCAGAGGTTGTGATATCATCATAGTCTCACCGATACACCAGAGGCCCATGGGAGCATGTTGATGTGCAGACCATCGATAAATCAAGGGGATGTATAGACTCAAACAGACGTATTATAAACAGCGTTGAATGGGCACAATGATGTATAAGTAATATGTAGTAGAACTAGTAGGGGTAGGTATGTCTATGAAGTTGTCTATGTGAGCGATCCTTCGGATCATCTTTCACGTCTTAAGTTATCATAAGCAATCCGCGCAGCTTCGTCCTGGGCAGCACGTTTAGTGGTTGCTGAGGCGGTGCCATAGTTCATATCGTCAACTGCAGGCGGTTATTAGTATGTGTATCTTTGACTCCTCTTTAAGTCAAACAAACTGTAAAACGAGGCCTTCCATGTAGGGGGAGAGCCTGAGGCCGTGACTTCCCATCGGGTATGATTCAAGACATTGGCGCCATACATATTTTGTAATACATTGTTGAGGGAAGTGCGAGGGTCTGGAGTTCAATGAGCTAACACATCCGTGGAGAGCATATCAATGGAAGACGTGCGGTTAGTGTTCATTGTTGCTGGAGATTGGGTAAAAGTGGCTCCAAAGTAGGTGTGAGGATGTCAGTGTGATTGTTCGATAGAGAGCTCAATCATACAGTTTCTCTCCTTTATATATGCAACAATTGAAGCTGGCGGTGAAGCGATAACTGACCGTCAGACTGTTTTGGACAGTTGGTAAGACCATCGCGGCCAAGAACATGTAGCCGGAGATGACGGGAGGTGGAGGTGGAGGTGGAGGTGGAGGTAGAGGTAGAAGAAATGAAGTGTAAAAGCACTTCAAGCAACAATCTTTAGTTGACAATGTGACGGATCGGGAAGAACCCCTGTCGTAATGAGCAGAAACTGACCAATGCTGGGTAGATTTCGTACAGGCGCTAGAAGGCAGGCCAACCTGCCAACCTGACGCGCGAGTCTTTGCAGGGGTTTTGGAAGGCCTGCGCCGGCTGCTCGCAAATTATTAAATACCGATCGGTAACCGCAGGTGGATTAGACTAATGGCAGGCATGATAAGACGCATGACGCATCCACCTCCTTGATATCATTTTCCATTTGGGAACGTGAAAATTCTACCGTGGAAGGAGGACGACCAAGGGATATCCGGCAGAAAGCAGTGGTGGTGGCGGCGTAGCCTAGTAAGTAGTCGGGGTACCTTGGGTGATTTCCCGAGGCGTGATTGTTACGCGTCTACAAAGTAGCACGGCTACGGTGACAATGTAAACTGCGTTACATAATTTCAAAGTTGGGTAGCATATGTCAAAACAACGAGTTTGTGGGCGTGTGTGGGTGCATGTGCATGGACTCTGAAATATTGCGCTTGCTTCTGTTGGTGTTTATGTAAGCGATCGTAGGCTTACGTACTCATTGTACGAATTAAGACGCGCTGTAGTTCAACGCGTTCACCTGGGTCCTCTCGACCCTGGACTTGCTCAGTACTCAGGCCACAGGCAGGCCCCAGCTATAGAACTGAACTGAATTAGACAAAGTCTGGAAGTACTTGTAGTGCGCATTCTAATCTAGAAAGATGATAATAGGTCGGACGGTGTGACCCACAACGTTATGAAAGACCTTAATGCAAACATTGAAACTAGAAAAGATGACCCCACTGCCTTCGAAGCTGGCTAAGGGCACCCTCTGCAGCGATCTCCTTCGCAGTCCCCTTGTCGCTACCGCACCCTCGCCCATACTCGATACCATCAACTACAACACAAAATGTGAGAAAAATCAACCCAAGAATACTGGACACATACCATAAGCAATGAAAGTCCAAGTAGGGAAATGATCAGTGCCGGTTCTAAAACTTTCCCATCGCAAGTGATTAGCAGCACTGGAGCCGTATCGTCTTTGCAAGAGGTTGTTCAACCCCATTCTAGAATCTGCCATTGCAAATAAAAAACGGTCAGTCGGACAATACAGTTGCTATAGAGGACCACATACGTTCGGAGGGAGACATTTGCAATATTTCAAGGGACAAAGGAAGTTAGTAAAGAGCGATGGAATGTATTGTCAAACTCCTCGACTTTTATACCGGAACGCTAGCAGGATGACAGATATTTGAAGGAGTAGCATCCGGTAAGCATCTGCCAGTGACCGAGCTTGAGTGACTCGCAAAGGACCTGTAGAGACAAGGTGAAATTATTTTGATGGCAAGTGCATCTTACCTTCCTGTATCATGGCTTAATCTGCTTCCCTAATGTGACACGGCAAGAATGCATGCGGATAAAAATAGCATATTACATGGCTGAATTGCTGTAGGTGGTGCTGACTCTTCCAACTTGAACACGGTTATTTTTTACGTCCGGAACGGCATCTTTGAATTCTACACAGGAAGAGCTTGAAAGGAGACAGTTCTGGTTTCACTCAGCTTCATTCATATAACAACAGCCCCCCTGGTTATCCGTTGCATTGCAACGACCCGGCTATTTGATTCCCGATAGCGAAACAGTTGGCAGTCATCCAAAATTTATGATGACACTGGAACTTGCTTCCCGCAGTATGACACTGTTCCTGTGGTGAGTGAAGGCACTTGCGCCTCAAAGAGATTACAGGGCAGTGATTGGCAAGGAGGGTGGAGGGTGAAAGGTGAAAGGTGAAAGGTGGAGACACCAATAGAAATCGCCGCCTTCAACTCGAAAGTGCGTTGGTTCAAACAGGAGTTATTTGAGGCTGTTACAAGTTGTTTGTAAACAATAATGCCACACAACGTTTAGGTAGCGCGCCACCCACACAACTATGAATGTCCATGACAGTCAAGTCCATGTACGGGAATTCTTCAGAACATCCAAAATTCAAAAAACCGCGCAATTGTTATAACTTCATTAGCAGCCATGAAAATTGACCATTAAGTCGCCTGGTGAGTTTACTCCCAGTGATCCCACTTCATACAAGCAGAGCACAGTCGAATGAGGATAATCTCGCTAATAGGCGAACCTAAAATCTAGCCTCTCGTTTCCTTGATCTTCTGTTCTGTCCAAGTAAGTTTCTCGTTCCTGTTGAAGGGGTTAGGTTGATCATTTTTATAAGAGTTCGCACAAACCGTGACGGTCATCCTATTCCAGCGTTGATCTCTGTGGCGGTTTATACCACGATAGAAAAAGAATGTCAAAATATATATCACGATGTTTGCGCTGCAGATGATAATTAAAATGAGGTTGCCCCGCTTGTCTGAAAACGTTGTCAGAAGTCAAGCTGCTTAGAGTGTTTGGGGAGCTTACATAGAGGCTAGTTGTATGCGGTAAATCGATTGATGAGCATTTTATTGATTTTAACTGGACGAGGTCAAAATCACTCACGGCATCATCTGCACGATATATATTCGCCTGGAAAATGAAAATTTGCATTCGCCAGGAAGGTTACAATTGTACTCACATACACAATAACTCCTGCCTGAACAAACATATTATACACACTGGCCGATATCGTCCGTGTTCGTACGCTACCAGAATTTCCAGAGGCCCATGCCACCTGGATTGGGTGAACATAAGGGAAGCCAGTAATCAATGTGACTACTGCAAAGTAGACCCACTGGTCGGTACTACTCCCAAAGCTTCGGAGGGCAATGAGCAACGGTAATGCCCATATCTGAAGCACTAGGCAGGCACCAACTCGTGACTGCACGAATTCTGCCAGATAGGAAGTAAGTAACATTGTGAGCAACCCGCACGTAGTGCTAGGCAGTGTCAGGAGGTTAGACTGTGTAGTTGAGAATCCCAGGTTGCTCAAAGTAAGTGTCAGATACGTTTGTGGGGGCCCAACGGGAACTATGGGAGCACTAAGTCATCACAAGAATCGGAGTGAGACGTTGCCTACATACTCATATGTGTCAATCCAAGGACATATATAGGCCACATTCGCCAGTCACAGACGGTTTTCCAGATCATTTTGATCGTCAAGCCCTCCCGATTGTGCATGTCTGATTTAGTTGGATCATCTCGCAGAACCCTGCACCACGCACTGTTGTTAGATATGGAAGATCAAGAGCAAGCATTCGACAGCTGACCTGTTGACCATGATGATCTCCTCACGCTCCGTGAACCAGCCCTTTGGCCTAAACCAAGCCTTCGTCTGCGTCGGTCCAGGAGGCATCAAGAAGTACGAGATTACGCCAATGACAAGCGTGATCAAGCCCTCTATCAGAAAGAGATATCGCCAGCCTGCACGATTCCCAGAGCGAAGGTAAAGGATGCCAGTGGCCATAAAAGCGCCGACCATCATCGTCATGTAATTTGAAACCCAAAACCAGGCCAGGCGGATAGGTACTATGCAATATATTGAGTACACGAACAATACCAGAGGATGAGTCCTACGTTCTCCCTTCGTGTAGAAGTAGGACAGATAGAGTACAACATCGGGAATAAATCCACCTTCTAGGAACCCGAGCAAGAACCTAACACCAATGTGTGAATCACCAATAAGGATGGAATCAACATAACATACCTTGTTGCAAGGAAGGACTTCCGATCGGAGAGCCAATATTGCGAGAGTGCAACCACGCTCCAGAGAGTCATCTGCAGGTCGTGATTTTTGTGATTAAGGAGGGACAGCGCGAACGAAGTACCTGTGTTGGTACCCAGACATCCGGTCCAACCCTCTTCGAAACCAACTGCGATGGAAGCTCGGCCATCAAAAAAGATAGCCTATATAAGGTATTTCCGAGATTAAAATCATTGGTGGTGAGATGTAGATCTTTCAGGAAGTTGTCGGTGTTCGCCTGAGATATATTCGTTCGGTCGAGGTCCAGCGCAAAGAACATCACGCCAGCCCAGATCATGATGCGGACATCAATCTTTCGAACGAGTTTCTGTAATCACAAGCAATTCGTTAGCACCATGGAAGTCTTTGCTTGCTACTTACTTTCTCTTCCCTCCAAGTCCATCTCGCGTCGGGATCAAACCTATGAGCATTCTCATATTCAGGAGGGGGGCGATATGCCTCCAAAGTCACCGGGTCATCAAAGACGGAGGACTGAGTTGCAATGCTATCAAGATCAATACGATGCCTTCGAAAGAGATTCTTAAAGCTGCGAGGACCCTGAATTTCCTGATAGGAATCGCCTAGAGCAAGGGGCTTTCCGAGAGCAGAGAGGGACTCGGAGCTCGACTTGGAATCCATCATTCCTACCACAACGGCAGGTCCATCCGAAGGATGAGGCCCTGTGTTGGTGGTTGTACTTTGCACATCCGCTTTAGAAGGAGGGTGTAAAGTGGACATAGCGCCAGTGACCGTTATGGGGAACACAATTTATACCTTGGTTAAAGGCGTTGTACTATCCAGTACGTCGAATGCTACGGCTCTCATCTCTACGATTTAAGCCAGATAAGAAATGACGCGACTTCGCGACAGCGCATCTCACTCATTCTGTGATGCAATGGCGTAATGATCGTGATATATGATGATAATTGAAGCTTGAAGGATTCCATTCCCAGCGGAGCTTTCTATTTTGGTGAAGACCCCTTATGCCAATACATTTAACCATGATTAGTGACTTATTGCGGAGAACTTCAACTGTACGATACGTTTCGATATGACGGTCACGTTCTCTGTCTATTCTCACGACACCGCTGATGCCGTCTCCTTCATCGCCTGGGCATGCCTCTGCCCCTGCCCCTGAGAGCACGAGCTGCTGCACCAGGTGGTGCTTTTGGTCCTGGGTTTTGCTATAGGACATAAGTTCTGGGAAGGAGAAAGAGACAAGAGACCACGTACTGCCTCGCTTTGTGGATTTCTCACAGTTTCATCAACACTGAGGATAAGACATGCAGCCTCGGTTGCGCTGCTGATTGCATTCAACTTGACGAGTGGAGGCTCCCAAACAAATGCCTCCATGTTGTCGCGGATCCCTTCTACACCGTCGACGTCCACTCCAAACCATTTGTTGCCTGAGGCATGTCGCATGCGCAGTTTGTTAAGAATGTCAGTAGTGTCTAAACCGGCATTATCGCAAATTTGGCGAGGAATTATTTCTAGTGCTTTTGCGAAAGCAGTTAAGATCAGCTGCTGCTTCCCAGGAATAGATAGTGCATGCTTTCGGATGTGAGCGGAAAGATCCATCTGGGATTCGCACATCAAGTTAGACAAGGGAAGAAGAACTGCTATACGGCTTACCTCGACAGCTCCACCTCCAGCTACCACCTCACCATTCCGGATCGCTCGCTTGACGACCATGATGGCATCATGCAGACTACGTTCTACTTCTTCGATGAACTGTTCTGCGCCACCACGAAGTAGTAGTGTGCATGTATGTGCTTTTGGACACTCCTCGAAGATGTTATACCGATCGCCGCCAACCTGACGTTCTTCGAACCGACCACAAGTTCCGAGATGCTCTCGGGCTATGTCAGAGCATGTTGACTGTACGGAACCTCCCACCGCTTGGCATACTCGGCGAAGATCAGCAGCGGGTACACGACCAGCACAGAAGATGTCCCGGTCGGCGAACCACTGAGTGGCCAGATCGCCGATCGGCAATTTGCTTAATACCACTTTGGCGCCAGTCTTCTCGATCGCTTCCAGCTTTCTGTAAATGATCTCCCACTCTGCATCAACGATCGCCTGGTAGTCTTTCACCGCCTCTACCCGAACCTCCGCATTATCTTTCTCAGCTTTCAACTCAAGCTCAACGTTCAAGCTGAGAATGAGTGGGTTCCGGAAGGACTTCGGTTGTTGTTCAGCACCAGCATACGTGAAGGTTTTCTTGAAAGCGACACCGCGGATCAACTGAGAGTCTTGCATGCCACCTCCTGCAATTTTCTTCACCCCAATGAGCGACTCATCCAAGTCATCTGGATCTAGGCTCTGGACAGCATCAACGACCATGTTCGAGAAAAATGGTTTTTCCGAGTGGATGAGTTTTGATGACATCGATGTCGATGCACACTTCAGTAGAAGAGATCGGAATCGCCTGTAGAATTGTTAGCGACTATCGTTCATCAAGTTTTGATGCATACTCAGGATCGCTCTTGTCGACACCAATCTGAATTTCCTTGATGCGTTCTGCAGCCTAATTATTGTGGATAAATAAGGATTTCAAACGAAATCGCTAATAATACCTACCAGTTGTGACGCCTTCCTGAATCCCTTCATGATGATGTGCGGGCTGACACCCTCCTCGATGTATCCGCGAACTTCCTTAAGGAGCTGGGCAGCTAAAAGTACTACACTAGTAGTTCCATCGCCGACTTCTGCATCCTGAGCACGCGCGATATCGACGAGGGTTCTTGCAGCTGGATGGACGATATCAAGAAGCTTCAAGATCGTTGCGCCGTCATTGGTGATCTGTGCTTCGCCACGTTCATTCACAATCAGTTTGTCCATTCCACGCGGCCCAAGGGTGCTGGAGAGTGTCTGTGCAATAGCAAGGCACGCCGATATGTTGGACAAAAGCTGGGGGTTTCCTTGAGATGTGTCTGTGCCCTCCCGGAGGAGTACCACAGTGGGTTGCTAAAAAGCAGGATCAGATCAGTCTTGCAAGAAGCAGGTGTTGGAACAACGTACCATTGGCAGGCCACGCTGCATCTTGAAGTTGTTAATCGGACAAGATGGCAAAGAACACCACAGCGTATAATGTTTGTTTGTCAATGCCTTTGGATCCTAACATCGCTAAACAACTTCAAACGCGTCTCATGAGTCAGGTGATGCGCGTTGGGCGCGTCACATCATACGTCGGAGCCACCACACCATCTTTGTTTCGTCATCCTCGTATACAAAAGCACCTGGACCATGACACAGGATCAACTTTGTGATCGGGGGCTCTTTTTTGCGGCTTCTGATGATGAGGATGACAACGCGAATGCGACAACAGCTCAATCAGTGCGGCCAGCATCTCCCCCATCAAGTTCACCTTACTCCTCACACCAGAAGCGTCTGTTCTTTGCGGACAGTGACGACGATGATATTCCACGCTTCCAAACTCCAAGGCCAACTGTGATTGACGCGTCATTAGTCAGGAATGATGACGATGACAGTGGAAGCGACCTTGAGATACCTTCCTTCGAAGAAGTTCCTCGAGCTTCTAGCGTCAGTAGTCTGTCCTCAGGGCCTTCTCTCAGAACTTCTTCGCCCGTGCCAGGTCCTTCTGGTGAAGAACCACCCGTCAAGAAGAGGCGACTCTCACCACCCAAGGTTCAGGCGCACACGGGACAACTGGAAGCACCTTTTCGTACTGCATATCTAGGATCATTTATTGTCGGGAATGCCTGGAGTACTGTTAGAGGAAAAGGCTATATAAAACCGGGCGACGTAATTCGCATTGAAAGAGATGATCCTGATGATTCGAGATCTGGCTTATCAGTCCCGGCGAAAGGAAAGAAGAAAGCTCTCCCCGGCAAGGGAAAAACTAAGCAACTCACTCTTGGTGCTATGCTGAAGTCGCAGCCACCGAAAACGACGAATAAAGCTGACACGGTGGTGCGCCTTACAAATGACCGTGGTTTCGGTGAGCCTCTTCTGAAAAGGAAGCAAGTGTGCCCTGACATTTCACCCAGAGTTTGGTCGTCTTCCGCAGCATGTTTCATCTTGGGTTTCTAAGCTCCTTGACTTGGGTACTTCATCTTCGACGCAAATTAACTATGCATTCACCGCGGTCTCTAGGGATCATTGACTTCAAAGGAAGTACAGTGGTGGACTGTCCAGCCACTCTCCACTCTGGTGCGGACTTGATAGTCTCGTTGTCTGTATATGTCCGTGCATCTGCATTCAAACCAGCAAGTACTTCAGCGGAGGAGCCATCGAAAAATATGTTCAATCAGGAGCAAGAAACGCAAGACGAGCGAACTCTCAGAGAACGCAAAACTACGCTGCTCTCTCTCTTCGAAGCTGTTAACCTCCGGCCTCGTCGGGAATCCCGTGTCCAAGGTGATGGAAATACGGAGAAAAAATCAGATGATACGGTCAAGCAGTTGACGCAGCATCCCGGAGGTACCAAGCAGAAGAAAACTGAAATTGTTGGCGACGGCGAGGAGGTGGAAGTAGAAGAAGGCGAAGAATTATCAGACAACGAGCTGGATGTAATCTACAAGAAGTGGGTATTGCTTCGTGATTCGGCCACGATGTTGACAGTCTTTCAGGGCGCAACAGAACGATCTATCAATGGCTGAGATGGATCCTCCAGATACATTTACGTTGACTCTGAGGGTGTACCAGAAACAAGCGCTTATGTGGGCCAGATCACCGTCAAATATCTTGTTCTCTCTTACTGACTTCTAAAAGGTGGATGCACTCAAAAGAATCTGGCGAAATTTCCGCTAGAGAAGCTGTGTCTATGCATCCTCTGTGGAGCGAGTAACTACCCACCAACCATACTCTAGGAGCATATCTGAACTGCTATTATAGATATGTTTTCCCTCCCGAACCTCGAGATGGCATAATAGACCTCACTGAAGACGAGAAAGCGTTCTACTTCAACCCATACTCCGGAGAACTCAGTCTTGACTTCCCTAAAGCCGAGCGCAAGCTCAAAGGCGGGATCCTCGCGTAAGTGACAAGGATTCGTTCATCGACGAACGCTTATACCTTAGCTTTCAGTGACGGTAAAGTGCAGCTCTTTCCTGACGTTATCTTGCTCATAATCAATATCCTTCGATCTGGCACGCCACGCAGAGAGTACGTCCCTGTGACCTTTGTGTGCAAGTCGGAGCTGATTGATTGTCTTAGTGGGAATGGGAAAAACCATTATGTTATCCGCTCTCATTCATACAAACCGAGACCCGGAACCCATCCTTCCTGACGACACCTCCAGGGACCTTGCACGCGCTCGTCAGCTGAGGCTTGACAACGCCTTCCGGTCAATAGCTCTTGGACAAATGAAGAAGCCTACCAAAGGCCCTTCCGCGACACTGATTGTTGCTCCCACCTCACTGCTATCCCAATGGTACGATGAACTCCAGCGATCAAGTGCACCGGGGACTCTTCAAGCTACTATCTGGCACGGACAAAATAGGCTGGACTTGGACAGCATAGGAGATGATTCGAACAATGATGCGCCCATCACGGTGGTCATTACATCTTACGGCGTACTCGCCTCCGAACACTCCAAACTACTCAAGTCTGGTGGTCAATCTTCCATTTTCCAAGGTAATGTCCTAAGAATGGACAAAAATTCCTCGATTTGACGGGTTGTAAAGTGGAGTGGCTACGAGTCATCTTAGATGAAGCCCATCACTGTAAGTCCAGGACAAGCAAAACTGCACGAGCTGTGTATGCGCTCCGTGCCAGACGTAGATGGGCAGTGACAGGTGACTATGCCTGCGTTTTTGATGATTCGGAGACTGATTCACGATTAGGGACCCCGATTGTCAATAAACTCGAAGATCTTCATTCGCTCCTGTGAGTTACAACAGTGTTCCCCATTACAGTGTGACTGATTTGGGTCAGCCAATTCTTGGAGTATACACCATGGTCATCATACTCATTCTTCCGCTCGTATGTGTCTGTCCCTCATCAAATTTGCTAAGGTTGAAGCCACGTGTTAGTTTCATCACTCTACCATTCCTTGCTCGCGATCCCAAAGCAATCGAAATAGTGCAAGTGATTCTAGAGAGCATCCTTCTTCGACGCGAGAAGAACATGCGTGATCACTCTGGAAAACGCATCGTGGAGTTACCTGCGAAGGAGGTTACCGTTGATACACTGCAGTTTACACCTGCGGAACAAAAGATATACGACTCCATTTACAATGCAGCGAAGCGGAATTTCGATCAGCTCAATGCGAAAGGCCTCGTGGGCAAGAACTACACACATATTCTGGCCATGATTATGAGGTGAGATTTGCGATACCTGATGTATACTAATTCTTACTGCTCGTTCAAGACTGCGTCGAGCAGTGCTTCATCCAGACCTTGTTGCCGACGCGAGTGATGGGTCCGAGACTAAACCTTCTGGACACTCAAAAGATGGAGCGATCGATGTGGATGTCCTTATGAACGACATCACAGAACATGATTTGTCGAGCGGCTCGAAAGTGGCCTATGCTGAGAGCGTCTTGGCCAACCTTGACACGTCTGATGATGCAGAATGCCCAATCTGCCTTGATGTGATGCAGGTACCATCCATTATCCCTACCTGTATGCATCAATGGTGCGCCTGATGCTCCTCGTGTCATCGATCTGTTCTTATACTTCACTACAGCTGTAAAGAGTGCATCATCTCATATCTTGCAACTTGCACAGAGAAGGGTGAGGAGCTGCGATGCCCGACATGCTCGCAAGGACCAGTCAAGGAGCAAGACCTCATCGAAGTTCTCCGACCGAGGCCTGGCCAGGGTAGTCCACATCAGGAGTCAACAGGGGACCAAAAGGAAGAGACGTCAACATCAGAAGTCTTCCTGCGTCGAAATGATTTTAGGTCGTCCACGAAACTAGATGCGCTGGTACAAAACCTCAGTAGGTGTTACTCTACCTAGTCTGTTCCTCTCTGAGCTCAGTTGGGTTCAGGACGACTTCGAGATCAAGACCCATACTTTCGTGCTGTCGTCTTCTCGCAGTTCACGTCTTTCCTTTCCCTCATTTCTGTAGCACTGGACCGTGAACGCCTTTCATGGTATCGGTTTGACGGATCAATGGACGTCAAGAAGCGCAGTGCTGCCATATCAGAGTTTAAGCAAAACGAGCGGAAGCCTAAGGTTCTCATTGTCAGCTTGAAAGCAGGTGGTGTTGGCTTGAACGTAAGCGCAAGCCACGTACCTCTTGAGCTCAGCTACTGAACGATATTTCGATGATAGTTGACAAGCGCCAACCACGTCTTCATGGTCAGTCCCCTCGGAGCCTGTTGCTCTACCGTGCTAACGCATCTACCTAGATGGACTGCTGGTGGAACGCGGCGACAGAAAATCAAGGTCGGCATCCAGGTATCTCATGTTGACCGTACTGACCTCAGCAACAGCCATCGATCGTGTCCACCGAATAGGTCAAGAGAAAACAGTCTATGTCAAACACTTCATAGTAAGATCACGCTCTATTTTTTGTGGTCACAATCATTGACCTTTCTTCAAGATCGATCGCACCATCGAAGGCCGTATACTCCAGATCCAAAAACGTAAGACAGCCATTGTGAAAGAGGCATTCCGAGGGAGCGATAAATCAGGGAAGGCAGACCCAGAGAGCCTGGAGAACCTGAAAGTTATATTTGGCGATGATTAACGACATCTCAATATAACCTTCGCACTTCATTGCAGTGTCTGTTGATCGAAAATTTGACAGCGTTATATCACCAGCGGTGGACTAGCGCAGAATTTATCATGAAACGCATATCTCCGGTGGACATATCATTACCGCCCAATGTCGACTTTCGAAGTTGTGCACGCCCCAAGCTTAGTTCGTGAGATGATCATTTTATTACTCCATCGCATGGACAAAGCTAGAATACCGTATGTACTTAATCTACACAGTGCAGGGCCCCAAGAGGGCAATCCATAGACAGAAGGAAAAAAAATCTTCACAGTCCAAAAGTCGAGGTATCGTAACGTCACAATCACTATGGGCGGCAGTAACGTGAAGCCCTGGGATTCCTTGCGAAGTTAAATTCCTTCAGCCGTAAGCGCTCTCCGTTTTGATCGCGCCACAAAATCGACAGGACCAGAATTCGTGAGGCATGTCTGCCTCACCGCATGTCAGACACGTCCAACCCATATAGGGATCTCGGGGACGCTCCGTCAGGCACACGGTACAATGACGTGTTTGTCGGTCGTTGACAAGAGTGCAGACCACACAAGTCCACAGTCCACTGTCAGTTGGAGTCGCATTGGCTGGCTTGCGAGAATGGAGTGTGGGGTAACTGGATCCCTTGGCATCGCTTGGTTGCTTATCCGCATTGACTCTAGACTGTCCTCGTTCTATGTAACGTGCATCAGGGGTCGATTCGGAGGGGTTACATATCCTTGATGGTCCGGCGACAGCACGAGGTTGACTCGCGGTCCCAGGCGAGTTACGTGGACGCACAGTGAAGCATGCTGCACACTGCAGTACGATTGGCTCATTGTGAAGTGTGCACGCAGGACAAGACCACGGCTCTAGAGGAGAATCATCGGTAAGGTCGATGATATCTTTGATGCTTTCATTGGCCGCTCTCTCGACTTCGCGCTGGGCAAGTGTACCCCACCCACATGCAATCTCGTCATTCTTTCTGCGTTCGGCAGCCTGCCAAAGTTGATATTAGCATCCATGGTCAAGCCATAGAAAACGGGCAAGAAGGACCTGTGCGGCCAATTCACGGGGACTCATGTCTTGCAGCGCAGTGGTTCTACCTCCTAGCCTGCCACCGCCACCGAGCACGCTATTTGTGTGGCGTCTCCTCTCCGCAGCATCGAGAGCTTTGAGTCTGGCCAGGTGTGGCGGGAGGTCGTACGATACCCCTGCGCCCAGTCGATACCCAGGAGAAAAGAATCCTTCACCAGCGTATCCAGATCGCTGCAGGTCATCATATTCGTCCTCCAGGGTAGCTAGAAACTTGTAAAATTTCTCGTCGTGAGGGCCATGGACATTGTGGGTTAGCTATTGAAGGGACATTAGTAGCACCTTGAATATATTTGAAGAGACAAGGGTTTCCTCACCTCGTGGAGCATCACTCGAACAACCTGATCTTCCTCATAAAAGGTATCGGGAGCCCATGGAGGGCGCAATCTCAGAAGAATCTGTTCCCCCCCGTTCATATCTGAACGTAGTACGTCAGCAAGCGTACCGAACAGCTAACGTTTCGGATGCTCACTCAACCCTGCATGATATTTGATGCGATGAAGATGGTTCAAGTGACAACGAGAAGGACTTACCAACTAGGTTAGGGCTATCAGGGAAAAATTCAGACAAGACGGGCACGATCCAGTCGTGTTTCCTCATGATGGGCTTCACTAGGATCGCTACCCGTTGAAGCATGGGCAAGGCTCGATCAGCATGTGGACGATCTATCAAGTGAGTGAATGATTTCACGAAAGTTTGCGACATGTATCCTGAATGGCCAGGGTGACCCTCGGAGGAGGAACTAGTGCCGCTTAGTCAGCGTAAATACAACGGCTCTGGGCCAACTTGCCAGTGGCAGCAAGTTCTTGGAATCATTATAAGGTACTTGCCAGCGACTATCTAAAGGCTGCAGCCATCCGATTAACACAGTAAGTACTTCCAAGTTCGCCCGGGCCCGCCCTACAGACTCGGAAAGATCATGATACGGTTCCTCAATACTGTGCTCACCCAGGCACAAGGCCGCTGGCAGCCTATCTCGAGTGATGAAAGTTGCTTCCGTCACCTTTTTCTCTTCAGGCTTTTGTTCTCTCTCTGGAATCTGGGCTCTCGGGTCTACGAGGCTCCCGAAGTTAATTCAACGTAAGCACTTCGTCAAGTGCGTTAATTAACCCCTTTCAGCAGTCATGCCGGAATGGAAGGACCCTAAGCACATGTCCTTCTGGAATCTAAACTCCAAGCCTTAAAAACATCGTTCCATCATACAGTCGCCGCTCTCGTCGTTTCCTCCCATTCTGATGACCATTACCCTGGAGTTATACTGTCCTTGAACGCAGATAGCGCATCCCTACACATGATCGCATCTGAATCCACACTCGTGCTAGAACACACCCTTCGTTTGTTTTCTTACATTCAAGGTTGGTTCAATGCTCCTAGATTCTTATCTGAATTCATCCAGTCCCCGCCTTTCTCTAGTTGCGGCCGCTTTCGCTGTCTTGTATGACCATGGTATGCAGTCCACCGACTTTTATGACCGCCTACTCACGTAGCGCCCCGACAGCATTGACGTTCGCACGTGAAGTGAGCAGTTGTTAATGAATCACCGATGAGCAAATCTCAATGATGATGATTGACTCTCAGATAGAATACATATGGGTGCGTCGACACAAGAAATTTTGATTCCGCCCAACATATGCTGAATCCTGATTTCGGTGCTCAAGCGGAAGCCGCCTTCATTAGTGACTATCCTGTATCTGTTGGTGTGTGCACATAGTATACAGTGGTCCCCCAAGTCCTCATTCTTAGTAGACCCGCTACCTGGGCGATGCTGTTGTGATGTAAGTTCTCATCTTTGGCTATCATGGGTCGTCTAATGTGGCTATAGCGTCGGCGCTTATCGTATGTCAATATTCATCAGAGAAGTTGTCTTTCTCATGGCATCTGATAGTGTGCCTCACGGGAGATGCCTCGACAGATGTGAGCCCGTTCCTCTCCGTGAAAATACGGCATTCTTATGAAGCTAGCTGTGCGCTCTATAACACGTCTGATTCATTTTTGTTGCTAATATCGTGGGCTTTATGCGCTTTTCAGATGTAAGTGGAGACCTGATATTCCAATGACTAAGATCTGACTTGTAGCCAAGGCTTTCGACTGTTCCAGGTCCGAGCTTGGGGTACTCTTGTATATTCATGGCTGACTCAGTGTAAACATTATCTGCGTACGTATGATTCGAAATTTACAACATCCTTACAGGCATCATGCAGCTCCGGATATATGCCATGTACGGCCGGTCCAGACACATACTCGTGCTGCTATTATCTGCTTTTCTCAGCGAGGTCTCCGTTGTCGTCTTTATCATCTGGCGAACCATTGGCACAAGCAAATTGGTCGGTGAGTACTTCGATGAGATTTTGAGCCACACTGTTCACTCCACTTCACCAGTCAATAATGAGCCCTATCCCGGAAAACACTTGTGCTCCTTCTCAGGGATCAACAGGAATTTCACCTACCTATTCATCCCGGTCCTCTGCTTTGAGATCTTGCTCTTCATCCTAGCAATCCAAATCTCTTTAAGAAATATGAGAAACACGAAGGGTCCCCATGGTGGCGCCTCCGGCGTACGGGTGGACTCATTCATGAGCATTCTCGTGCGAGACAGCATCTTGTATTTCTTCATGTCAGCATTATCTTCTCGTACGTCCGCAGTCCGCAGCTAATAAGCCACCTATTTAGAAATCTGGCATTGTGCGCTGTCATCATGGGCATATGGCGTAATGTCACGGCGAGATTTTTTCTTTCGTTCCTTTTCACGTAACGCTCAACTGTGCTTGTGCTTCCAGGCTATGCGCGCAAACATAACCATCCCTTTCGTCATGCTCACCGAGATCGTAATCGGCACGCGCATGGTGATTAACTTGAAGGAGCATTGTGACTCTCGTCGTCTCAGCGCGGAACCTATCATGTGGATGGGGGGAACCGAGTCCATACGCTTTGCAGTGGCGAGTCGAGCAACCGCTCGCCTATCTACGATCCGTGAGAGAAAGTCGATGATGGGCGATGAGGAGATGCAGCCGACGAAGGATGAAGACAGCGATGAGATCATTGCTTATGAAGAGTTATCATCTTCTGTTCATGCCGTGACTATGGCGGACAATTAATCCGGGACTCTTACATGTACTTAGCATATACCAATTTCTATACATGCTTACATGCTGATACTACAGAGGATTAACAGCGAGTCTCCTACGCAGCCCTTATGAATAATGCAGTGAGGGTACGAGTATTAGTACAGCGTAAATCTATGCAACTAACCATGTGATGAAACGAGTGAAGGTGTTGGAATACAACGAAGGATGCGGGATAATACAACAATGCTATGGCAAATAAGAATAATCAGTAGAAGAGCGAAGGATTGTGGGGATCTGGGTCGAGAGCGTCGGATAAAATGAAAGTATGGCTACAGGAATGCGAAACGTGGTGTTGGTACATGATGTTGCTAGGATAAAATGATATCGTCGGCGGTGATTTTGCTGGCAGAGTACACGTAGATGGAGCGCACGAAGGTGAGCTCGTCTTTCAAATAGCGCGATGAATCGAATTGCTTCATGCTGGCGTCCGAGCCCCCTCGAGGACGTGCGCGAATAGACAGGTCGGTTGAATATCTGAAATTGGGAGTGACGACGGGCTCAACATGAGCAGCATTTTCCGTTTCAGGGCTCATCGATGGCCAGTTGAAACGCTTGCGGCGGAAGCTTGAAAGGCGGTGAAAAATAAGAGTTTGAAGGGAAATATTTAATTAAGAGTGCTCACCACTCGTAGTCCCAGATGAGATCATCGAACATAGCGTCATCCAGGAGGGGTTTTCCGTCGGCATCACGGTACAACTGCTGTGCGTACTCATACAGCGCAGCTTTGCACCCAAGCAAACTGTGCATGTGCTTGCATGCGTGCATCTCAAGCTCAAAAGACCCTAATTCGATCAGTATATTAGGCCATAGGACCAGCCCCGAAGATTGTGTGGGACGGGAGGGCGGAGAAGTTATTGAAGTTCGGGAAGATCGAGGAGAAGGGGAAGTGGTAGTAGAATGGGATATACCTAGACGGCCTGCCGCTTTTGGGCTGATAGCTTCTGGTATGGGTGACAGGACGCTCTCTACACTCGAACGGTCGCCTTTCCTGCCCTTGTTCTCGACCTTGTCCCATTCCACGCTGATCCACTGCTTGAATGCTTCCGATTTCCTCTTCTTCGGGCTCTTGCTGTCTGCGCTAGACACTGACGCTCGGTCAGGCTCTGAGTCTGAACTGGATGTAGGAGGTGCGACGGCGAGAGTCATCGCTGCAACTCTCTGAGAGTTATACCGGCCGAAAACATGATCTAGGACTTCCTCGACATTTCCCCGTTGGTCTGCGCGGATCTTGTACTTGCTCCAAAGCATGTCCGTGAACAGACCCTCGAGGGCCTTCGCATTGGCCTCATTTCTAGTCCATTCAGAGACAACATCATACGAAGCGACTTCATCGTGGCTGTGAATGGATGAAGAGCAGCTCCTGGTGCTCTTGAAGTCGTCGTCGGACTCTGCGTCCTCGTCATCAACGGACGACGAATCGCTGTCGTCAAATTCAAGGTATGAATCACCGTGGGAAGGGCCAATATTTATGACGTCTGGTGTAGCTGAAGGACGTTCCAAAGGCTTCGTGGTTGGGAAAAGGATCTGATCATCGATCAGTTCCAGGCGTCCACCAGGCGCCAAAACCCTCTTGACCTCGCTGAGAACATCTTTCCAGCTCTCAAGAGGGATGCAGAGGGATAAGTTCGCCATGCGCACCAGGTCAAACATGTCGCTTGGGAAGCCCAATCGGTGTCCAACACTGAATGATGAGTCGTGATTAAAGCAGGGACAAAATCGAAGGTGCGCATACTCACAAGTTCATTTGCTTCCATTCTACGTTTGGTGGAATGACAATCCCGTCATTTAAGCGTGAAGGGGCAATCAGGTCAATGCCAATTATCCTTGCTTTTGGCCAATATTTTGCAGCCCTGATGGCCCAATGTCCCGCACCGCATCCTACGTCAAGAATAGTAGAATGTGGGGTACCGTTAAATGAGAGAAATGATGGTGATCCATTGGTGCTGAGACGTTGCAAGAGATTATCTGAGAAACGGTCGCTACACCAGTTGTCAGCATGGGGTAAACGAATGATAGAGCACCAAAGCGACTCACTTATCAAGAAGTGTGCGGTCGTAGGCTTGCATGTAAGGTGCTTGATCAGGAGGATATGGGTGATGGATCATGCCTCGTTTTGTGGTGAAGTGATGCTTCGCCTCAAACGCTGCAGCCGGGGAGTGTACTTTCTGCATATCATCGACATCTTCGTCTTCCGCACTGGTTATATCCGTTTCATCCTGGAGAATGCGTGTATCATGCCACGAAGTCGTGGGAAATGGGTCTGAAGGTACGTCATTCGGTGATTTCTTTCTTCTCTGAAGAAATAGCACTCTCTTGGGCTTTAGTGACTCGCCAGAAGTGCGATTGGTGGGCGTATTAGGTCTGTATTTGTCTGCATCGAGAGGGGCCAAGTGTTTCCCAAATCTACCCTTTCGCATCGGATCGAAGTCGGATTGTGTCCCCACTGTGCTAGCGTAGCCAGAGTCAATACTACTGAAAGAGCTGGGGCGAGTTGAAGAGTCAGGTTGTGTGTAATGACTTCTTGTGGTGTAGAATGACGATCGCGGAGTCAGAGTTATGCTATCAGACGAGGAGTATTGGCCCGGGGAAGAGGGCTGAAATGGAGGGAAAGGATGCGTTGAAAGTTCCAGTGCCATCCTGTGTAGGTCCAGCTATAACGATTCTACAACAGTTGTGGCTAGTCAAAGCGACAGTGGTAAGCGGAGACCTTTGTGTACGGCTAGAATGGAAGGTCCACTGTACGAAGTATTAGAGACAATGGGAGTTGCGTCAATGCGTCAGTCAGGCTGGTCTAATGTGAGCAATGTAAAGACCAGTCTGTGTGGTCGTCGTCGTCACAAGCACCGCTGGCAAATGATGGCAGGGAAATTTGGGCGAGACAGGATTGAACTAGTAATCAGTAAATACTAATATCATCACAGGGCTGAGGCGTTCCTTGTTCATGAATCAACCAACCTGGACAAGCGGAACAAACGGAACAATGGCAGTGAACCGACCAGACTGGCCCCGCAGCGGCCCGGTCGATCCACAAAGGACAGGTCTCAACAAAGTTTCAATTCACAACAAACTAAACTCCATATAGGGACATTTTCTTATGTTTCCGCCGGCCTCACCTCCACCATCTCCCGAAACAAGAACAAGGAACGCCACGATGGCACTCAACGGCCAGCACACAAAGTCCAGTTCGGCTTCTAGCCTTCCACCCGCCAGCGTGTAAATCCGCAGTAAGACAGCTATTCATGTAAACGAGCATAGTCAATCCACTAGTGTCAATGCGATGCAGCCTGAGACTACATCCTCATTGGCCGGGAGCGGCGATTAAGTTGGCTCTCCAGGCCCCAGCTTCAGGGCCTCAGTCATTCCTTACGCCCAGCCATCATGGAATTCCTTCTTTTACATAGGTCAGAATTATATGGAGCCTCAACAGAACTGGTTCGATCGCTCCAAGTTGGCCCCATATCGGGTTTGTGTCCATCATAGTTTACCGGGGCCCTCTTGTCCCAAAGCGCTAGGCCCCATCCAACGCTCGAACAGCCAACGATGAGCTTATTTGGTTAGTCTCGACTACTTATTTTATCTGCCAGTGTAACGGCATTCGCAAATCGGGATATCACTGTCAGACTTACAAGTGACATAGCAGATTTCCTGTTTCCCTTAGTGTATCCTAACACGGACCTTGCTCAGGTTATCTATCCTGACAATTAATCGAGGCACATGGATACGCAAACATACCCACGACACGAAACTGACTATCAGGATCTTCTTCTCGAGTGACTAATACCGGGACGGTCTTCGAAACGTGACCGAGAGTATCTTATGTGTTCGCAGGGAAAGGCGGGCTAGAGGTGACGAACGCATCAGTCTTCCCGGACTGACAACTCACTTCTCCGAGCAGTTGACGAATCTCACACGTAAGTGCATGATACGCGTCCCAGAGGGTTGCTCAGTGATGTCATTTTCGTCTCTCCTGCCATCTTGGCTGTCAGACTCCCTATCACCTAAATTCAACGTGTCGAAAAAACCCTGATCTTTAAGTTATCGTGGAACATCAGTTACTCTCTCCACGGCAGATACGAATTTGGATGCCATGCCAGGGTGATAATGATAGACATAAGAAGACAACTTGACAGGGGAGCAGAGGATGGTTCTCAATTGAGCACAAACGTCATCACACTACTCTACGGAAGTCCTAAGGGTTTGCAGTCTGTCAGCACAAGCTACCCCATGACAAACGGGGAGTTCGACACTATCCCTAAATTAATCATCATCTTTCTTTGGAGGGGGGCCGCAGGGCTGAAGCATCCGCTAATGGAATTTTCAAAACATGATCAAAGCTCCTTGAAGTGGGCCGACATACCTCAGTCATCTCGAATTTCGTTCGGCCGATAGCTTCTCCATCTGCAATAGCCAAGTACGAAAGTAAGGGAGGGTGCCCTACGATGGTTGATAACGTATCCCTGTGTTGATGTGTAATCCAGTCACTGGTGCATACTCAGTATGGGTACTGCAACATCAGTGGGTTAGCTCACTATTTAGTTACGTCTGCGTGACCTGCAGGAGTAAAAGAATATCAGAACCGAACAAACTGAACAAAGAGAATGGAATGCACCCGTTCCAGTGTAACGAGCATGTACTGAAAGAAAGAACGTCAGGCATATGTTAGGATGGACGACGAAAAACACCAACAATGCTCCAGCTGCGTATTTGCGGTATATCTAAGTTCGGAAGACTGCAATTTCCGTCAGAACGGTCAGCTTATTGAACTGACGGACTCACCATGACGGTACGATTTCAAGTTCAGAAATCCAGAATCTTACATAGTTCGTACGAACCTCCCTGGCACGTGATCTACTATAATAAAGCATGCGTTCTACTCCCGTGATACCAAAAATGGTCGGACCCCTCAACTGACGACTGTCACCAACCTTTAGGAGTATCCGATATCTGAGAGGGTAATTCACCATCCGCAGTAACGGATCCGCGTCCTTGCAAGGTATTCTTGCAGATTGGAACTATTTACTAATAGGTGTTCAGGTCATAACCAATCGCCCTTCAGACCATCAGAAGTAAGACAGCCGTTCCTTCCCTACCCATGGTTCACCGTCTATCTCATGTGTATCGCGCTATCGCACCTGAAGTACAAGCACATTCACACATCTCTCCCCCGATCGCCAACCTGTTTCCTGAAGAACCACTGGCTCTATCTGCAGAGGAGGGTATTGGATTTTTTCCCGCCCGCCTCGGTATGCTACTCAACAACTCTCGCTATGAAATTTTGAGAAAGCTAGGGAGAGGGCAGTTTTCTTCTACTTGGTTGGC
>PVYE01006592.1:0-17256 GCA_002995055.1 Rhizopogon rudus
CCACCGAATGCCCCTGAGATAGTTGCAGCCGAGAAGAATATGGCAGCGCGAATACCGAACTCCGAGCGCTTGTACCAACTGCAGGGTCCCTGACGTCAGAAATGCATGCGCCCCCGGACTTTAGCACGTACCATGAGAGATAGTAGGTGACCCCCGGGAAAAGTCCAGCTTCGAACATTCCGAGCATCCATCTCATAACTATTTTTGATCAAAGCATTCAATTATGCCCGACCACGCTAGGCGAGGGAATATACTAACCCATTAGGCCACTGTAGTTATGCACTAGGCCTTGCACGGTCTATAGGGAACGGAGGTTTATTGTCATCGAGTGTGGAAAGCGGAAAAAAATATCACAAACCATCATAACGCCCCAAAGAAGCATGAGCACTGATAGCCACATGGATGGCCGTAGACGTTTCAAGACGATGTTGGAGGGCACCTGATAAAAGTTCAGCTTAGGTCCATTGGTTCCAAGATCGAACTCACCTCGAATAAAGCGTAGGAGAAGAAGAAAAGCGTCAGACATAACAAGTATTGGCTGTCGGTCAACTTCAAATCTGTCTCCATGCCATACAACTACGGAGGGGTAAGTTCTTGGTAAGTTCTTTGAGATCATCCTAAGGTTCATGTTTGCGCACCTTTGCATTTCCAATGCTGGTTCTGTCAAGGAAGCAAAGGAGATACAGAAAAGACAACCACGGTACAGTCCGCCAGTCAACCTTTCGCATCAAGGCGCGCTCATCAACACCAGAAACATCAATATGAGGGTTGTAGAGCTGAGAGTCGGGAGCGACCTTGCCATTTTCAAGATGGATAGCATCACTCTTCTCCGAAAGACTATGTGAGGATGAAGGCGAAGACAGGTTCGGAGACGTCATGGATGTTCAACCTATCGAATGTAACTGGAAGGTGGGGGGTAATTAGGAAACAGACCTTCAAGTGACTGGACTGCACAAAGGTCCGGGCTAAATACCTGCATGGCTTCTCCGCGTGACATACGTACAGGCACCAAGTGAGCGCCTATACGTGCGACTATCTCCTCCGTACCGGTGGCGTTGCATTCTTGCCGAGTCACGAGACAGAACTTGGAACTGGTTGATTGGCCTGCAAGCTCTACCAATCTGTGGACGACATCACTGTAAGCTCCACAACAGTGTTCGCACGCGTTAACGTGAGACGAGCTTGCCAAACTAGACTACTTGTCTTGTTCCTGGAGCTCAAGGCTCCCAAGGCCATTCCAAGGGCTACGGGATGTGTGGGGGAACGGGCAACTGGGGAAATCGATTGTGGCTGTGAAGCTTCGAATCTCTTTTAGACGCCCATCGACTTCTGCACTACATAGTGCTCTGGCTGCGTTCCTAGCTATGGAATGATAGTATGGATACACGTGCATTGACTTACACACATATTTCGACACCCGGTGCGTAAATCTCAAGTACTCAGTGCATTTCAAACAAACACGAAGACGGCGACAAAATGATCTCTCGAGTCGCTTGCGACACGGCTGTAGTAAGCCATTGAGCTGTCCGGGTGGATGAGTTGCGCAAGGAATTTCAAATTCAAACCGGGATCTACATAAATATTTCTGCCTATGATACAATATTCAATACTAGCTAGTACTAGTCAATACCGTTTATACGATACCGCCCAACTACTGGGGACCGGAGTCTGCCTTGCGCTGACATAGCAAAGTGCAAGCTCCAGAGTGTTCCTGATGCCCCTGTGACTTCGTATTGATCCCAGAAGATTAATCTTGGATCAGTGTCAACTCGAATTTCCAAAAAAGGAAGGTCGGTTATATCGAGCGTGAAGAGGAGTAAAAGACTCGAGAGGGTTTCCTTCGAGTTGGGAAGCCTCGTTTTAGACTGGCGCGTTGGCTTGTGGCCTTCATAAATACACAGACTTTCGCCCCATCATGGTCACATTTTTTCTTCTAGCGGGCACTTAAAAGACGTAGAGAAACCTTGCAGAAAACAGGCCCGGCATGACCGGCGAGGAAAAGAACAAAGCATATCACGGCTGCTATCATATAGCTACCGCAGCACTGCTCCGTCGTTCCATTTGCTTCGGATCATCCACTTGAAACATCGGAACGCACACGCGTGTCCATAATCGAGACCACGATTGAAATATGATGTAGCATGGCTCTCACGTCGTTTTAGTGGCGCTGCCGTGAGTATCGCTTGCTCGCTCTCAATCTATAGTCTTGCTAGTCGGGGCGTTTGGCGTTTGACGTGACTGCCGGTGGTGGTGGAGTATTATTTTGGGTCACGCCCTGCTCCACGTTTAGCCAGTATATGGGCCACTGGGGAATGAGGGAAGTAAGATGATGGAGGGAACAAAAAAGCTGCCATTCCAATCAAGATAAATTGCACATACAAGCCCATATAAAACACCCGAGCTTTCTGGTCAACCTGGGCATGCAAAGCGACACTAACGAGGGAAAGAGCAGAGATTAGTCATCGCAATACTGCTCCATCGTTCCAGTTGCAACGGAACATGCGCGCGCGCGTCCATAATTAAGGCCACGATTGAAATATGACATGACTCTCACAGTCCCGGCCTTTGGCATCGGCTCGGCGTATAACCAGTATACCAACTGCCAGGTGGCTTGGATTTATCAGGTATTATTGACAGCGGCGAAATAAAGGGAGGTAAGTAAGAGTCGGGTAAGACGATGAAGGAAAGATAAGCGGCGTCATTCCAAACAAGATAAATCGCACATGCAAGCCCATATCAAACGCCCGAGCTTTTCACGTTAATCCGGATTAGCTCAGGCCAGGCATCTCGTTCCGGCATTGAAGTTTGAGACCCACATCATCTCGCCCGGACTTGGGATACAAAGCTCGCACGTCCAATACACGCGGCGAATGTTCCCCGTGGGTAAGAAATCGAATCAGATCAAACCGTAACTATTTGATACCGTCAATCACCCCCAACGGGGTCGAGGCACTTCATGATCCCCCAGACATATCCAAGAGTCCCTCTATACTCTTGCCCAAATCCCCACCATTAGCCTCCAATACCCACTCGCGTACCTCTGGGTCGACTCCTGGGAAAATCTGCGCCAAGGTCGCACGAGTTGCAGCGCTCGCATGCGCATGCGCACGATCGATCTCTGCTTGGACAGCAGTCAAGTCGAGCGAGGGAGTGGGCGTACGGGATATCTGTTGGCCTACAGAGGGTGGCTGAAGATGCTGTGGGATGGCATTCGGGGGAGGTAGTGGTTGGGAAAGCCCAGATACAAGTGCCTGATTTGCATATGGTCCTCCAGGGACGTCGGCTGCGTACGGTGCCCCCGTGGACGTGGGTGGAGTGGGGGCAGGGGACGGACGTCGAACACGGGGCTTGTAAGGAGTCTGCAAAGGTGCCTGAAGTCCTTCACTACCTGCCGGTGTATGGGAAGCACCAGCACCACTAGCGAACTGAGCGACTTGGTCAGGATGTGACCAGTGCTTGTCTCTCTGTACCAGATCAAAGGGCTCTAGAGCCTCGCTGAATATACGGCTGATGGCACCGAGAGGCTTGGATACTGCATCTCCAGTTTTCTGCAATAACTTCCGGGCATCCTCGCCAATCGTGATATTCTGGGCTGCTGATGGAACGGCAAGGGCGAGGGGTTGTGCAGACTCTTCTCCTGCGTGTGGAGATAAAGGCGGAGGATTAATCGAAATTTCTTCGCCTTGAGAAGCGACTGGAGAAGAAGGAAGTGACGGAGGAAGTGTTTGGATTGCTGTTTCTACATTTCTGTTGACGGAGTGAGTGTGAGTCACGGACCGAAACCAGATTACACAAACCTTTCAAACTCTTCCTGTGATATATTTGAGAGTGAGGTATGATCCATGTTTTCAATGAATTGCACAGCGCCCATCTGAGAAAGCATTAGCACGTGTCATTGGCAAAATAGCCATAGACTGACGAGGCTTGAGAGATAGTAGCCTGCCTCACTCTGCAATTTTTCAGGATTACGAAAACGATTAATAAACCTTAAGGGGATTGTCTAAGTTTCGATGGGCTCGCCTGGTGAAATGTACCTACTCGACATTCGAAAGCAAATGTTCGGGGTTTGCTTTCAAGACAACATAAATCAAGATCGGCACGAAAGAGTCTGCACCTTCGTCCTTGCGTAAATGTCGTATTAAACCTGGATACCCGAAATTGTGAGTATGCTGCTGAGATGGAGAGCGAAAGGGCACCGACCAAAGATGATCTTGCAGCTGTTCAAAATACAGATGAGTTTGTCCCGTGGAGCTTTGTAATGATTCACTTTGCAAAGTTCTGCCATTTTCATTTTCAGAATTTAACGAAGTTGCAAGGGGAAGAACACGACCCACCCTGTTGAGCAAAGTCCAAAAACCCAGTGATTCCATTGCCACTGCTGTCGTCGGATTCGAGCTCAGGTATATCAAGATGTCGCGGTCGTAGCCAGCCAAACAGTGAAATCCGTTGAGACAACACACGATCTCGTTCGAGGTCATCTGTCGTGACGGGGCGGGGTGGAGTAAGGAGAGGAAGACAGGGCGTATATGTGTATTCATAAAGCCGATTCATCACCAGTTTCTCCATTCCTTCCATTGCGTTGTCAAATTCTTCATCTGTCGTATGTCTCCAGATTTCTGATTCCCGCATTTTCATGGCAATGAACTGATAAAACTTATTATCTTAGTTGCGATACAGTCGAAGGCAGCGTACGCTGAGGAAATCATTGATTATCTTGATCTGATCACTGACAGTGAATGTCCGCTTAGTGAAGTTGCTGAGAAACCTGCAGAGTAAAGAAGGAGAGTGGCATGAGCTTATAATGCGTGAAGGAGGTCATCAGACGCACGATCGCACGTATTTACCAAGGGGTTCCGCACTCCTAGACTTCATCTGGTCTAGGAACTTCTGAAAATTGAAAGAAGGATCCTTGTCCTTGCGTGGAGATTCTGCGCCAGACGGCGAGGTAGTAGCTGGAGATACGGACCGCGTGTCTGGTGCACTTTGGCTCTTCGTGATTGCGTCATCAGATGGAAGAGGGAGCTGCTTGGAAAGAGGGGACGGCGCGGCAGACTGAGACTGTTGTTGTGCAAAGGACGACACTGTTGCAGGCGAGGGAGTGGCAATGGGTTTCGCGGCGTCCATTGACAGGGGCCGAGGACGCGCTCTATTCATGCTAGGGATGGTGAAGGTGCGAGCGATTGCAGCGAGTGATGGGAACGATGAAGGAGAAGAAGACGAGGGCTGCGGAGATGGTGAGCCAGACCTGGAAGGAGGCACATCACGTTCACGTTGAACATCCTTCGAACCTGAGCTGGAGTGTGCTCGACTGCTAGGGCGGGATGAAATTCGAGGTGGTGGATGTCCCTCTGAGCTGGCCCATGCTTGTCGCGCGTTCAACTCGTCTTCATTTGTAAGAGGATCGAATTGATTCAAAACATCCTTGCTAGGATGCACTTCGGTGTCGTCAGCGTCGTTGTCCCTTGGTGCATTGAAGATAGATGGTGTAGCAGCGGTGATTGCTGCTGGATCTGGGGTTTGGGCGGGCTTGAATTCCAACTTGAACTGCTCCTCTGACCACGGATTCCGAGTTTCAATAATGGATGGGATAACGGGAGTCTGTAAGCCAGGCGGAGGGCGTGAATCAAGAGATATGTGGAGGGAATCAAAATCAGAGGGTAATGTCAAGTTTTCATGAACATCGTCCATGTCGTGAGTCTCTGGAGATTATTATGATACTGGCTTGCCAGTAACGTACGAAGTCGAAGTTAAAGGTAAGAAAGTACTAGTACAGATATCTACGTACTCGGTACCACCACCACCATATCCATAAAAGTCCATGTACAGCCGCAGTTCACCAGAGTACTTCCTTCGTTTTACTCGTATCGGGCCGGTTTCTCCAGAGTCCACCCAGTGGTGAGTCCGCACTTAACCAAAGCCGACACAGGTAGCAGAAGCAGTAGATCCACGGGTTAGGAAATTTACTAGTCTTTCCTAGGCAGTCCAATCGGAAGAAGACAGTCGTTCCTTAGGGATCTATGCCATCCCTTGTGGTTTTGCCCACCCATCTCCTTCCGCCTGGCGGTCATCATCAAGTGCGCTCTGTAAGCCGCCGCTTTGATCATGAGGCTGGTTTCAACTTGCTGAAATAAAAGAACTTGCAGATATCAGTCACCTCCTTACGGAATATTCGAAGCCAGCGACCGCCCTCAACAGACGATTCTAGTGAGTTCTAACGTGTAGTGTACGTATGTGGTTCCTGCAAACCCCACATTGCGAATTTTTACCGGGTACACGGAGCCTCGGACCCCCTGAAGCCTTGATCACACCATAGCTGCGGACGTTTATTTTGCTATTCTTGTGAGCAAATTAGTGATGACCTCACCAGTTTTAATCCACGTCACTTCAAGCTTGCATGCCCATCATGATCAACGTCATTCATTTGGCCCCCAGAGAAAATGCCTCAGTGCAGGCCAATGATAATGTGTATGATACGTCGTGCTACATGCTAACATCGTCGTGCCACATCATGCATCAGTGGTCACGTAGATGATGATCTCATCACATGCGACATGCGCCGACCTTAACTTTTGTTCGTAGTTAACGAGAGTTAAACGCATCGGTGGTTTTTCTCGCCCAGCCTTTGACATTTTCTCCTTCTCCGCCAACCAACTCGGTCGTTAACTCCGCTGATGGCTGATCATTGAGTGACTATGTACATGGCACGACGGTACATAACAAGTGGAAGCTATAGGTGACCGGGTTAGCAAGATGACGGAGAGTTTGTATAGACTAGAAACGGCAATTCCTTCCTAATTAGGGGTTCTATCCACCTCTTTCCCCAAAGACTCCCTGATAAATATTTTTTGAAAGTGCCGATGCGTCGCCAACTAAGATTTGAAACTCGATACATACCCATATGTCTGAGTTGCGATCTGCGACATCTTTTTTTGGTTGTTGTTAAGTGCTCAAGTTTGAGATGACGGTGAATCGGTGACAGCAAGCAGAAGATCTGAGCTGGCTAGACTGCCAAGTGCTATATGATCAATAGACCCTGCAGGCACCCAGACACGTCCTAAGTGTGATAAGCACGATATGGTTCTGTTATCGCGAGTCAATATTGAGGCAGAACTGCCATTGAATCTTGACGACTTATGAGCCTCATGCTCGGGTCGGGAACGAACAAATGGGGTAGCCAAAACAATTGTACCAGTGATGTAAAGTGTATGGTGACTTGTACAATGATACTTGTCATAATTTAGCCACGATCGTCGTGATATAGCGGATCCATCGCTATCCATCGTGGTCGACAAGTCGACACTTGATAAAAATTTATTTTTTTGGACATGGAACGATCTGGGGATGAAAGAATCGTTGCTGTGGTCCTGTGAGCGCCACGTGGAACAGCTGCGCGGGTAAGAGCCAGTGCTGATGCCTACCGACGCTCTAAACGGACCTTTGTTCGTTGCGTGATGCAAATATAGATTTTAGCTCTGAGCCATGACGTTGAGGCCCTTTGTCCACCGCGCTTGCTGGACAAAGGGCTTCAACGTCCGGATCACGAGTTCGGGGAGATAGCTTGCTGTATATTTCCCTGTTGTATGTACGTAGAGCCAAATGGGTATGAGAGAATGGTGCCTGAACCAGTTGTGGAGAAGATATCATGAGAAAAAAGCGGCGTGGCAGGGTGTGGTCATTGACGAGCCCGAGCCCTGAGCCCTGAGCGCACGGTGCATCTTTCAGCCAGGCTGAGCAGTAAATGATTTGGTCCTTCACCCAGCCGCTACATACATATGCAATACTAGTAGGTAGTTGGAAATCGGATTGATCCGATGTTGACAAGAAAAGTTAAAGTCCAAGATGGTAGCGTCGATAAACTCGAGGATGTGGCATAGGGTGACATTTAATGAATGAATAGAATTAAGGGTGTGGGGTTACGTGGGGTGAGATAACGGGGTCCAATCTATCAAAGACTGGGGCAACGTTCTTGCAAAGTTCCGGTGCTAGGCGCTTATACGAGCGCCCACGGCTATCGGGGGCGTGGTCTGACTGGGCAAACTAGCGAATAGGTTACGGTTCGGGCGGAGCATACAGGCGAAGGCGCAGCGGCGCCATGGGCAGACCCTGGCAGACCCCGGTGCACTCCATTGGGCTGTGGAAGCGATTACACCTGCCTGCCAACAGTAGGTTCTAGAACACGGGAAGTGCGGGATTAGGCAAAATCAGACCAGGGAAGGGTAGGCGGGAGCCCGGAGGACACTGCCATGCGGAGCTCAGTTGTTGGGATGCCAGCAGAAAGTCAGAGAATCACGAGGAGGAGAGGAGATGCTTTGTGAAATGGGTTACAAATGTGGGGTAATGCGGGGAAGGTCATCTGATGTGATTGAAGAATGTTTTGAGAGAAGGCCGATGATGGGCGACCTGATGGAGTATTGGAGCATTTGACAAAGATTATCGATCATGCAATGGTTCATCCAAAGGGAGCTGGAGACTGCTGGAGATGCGGCATTAGAAATCACATGGATGTCACTGTCATTATATCTTCCCGGGCCGGGTCGTGGAAAAGAGGATCGGAAGAACCGGAACGAGAGACCCCAAGACGACCCCCCCTTGAACTAAAACAGGATTCTTTTGGCGTGTGGCACGTCGTCCTGGCTGGCCCAGATCAAAATTTTTCCTGCCCTCCTACCACTTCAAAAATGCAGGAAATGGACGTTCAACGTCTTTGACGGCACCGCTGTCAACGCTGCTGCTGAAGAGGATAACTTGGTAAGTTTGCCTGCCAACGAATTCGCTGTGCTAGGAATTCACAGCTCTCCTGTCGGACCTTGGTTTTCACAGTCATCCTTTTTAATCTTCCCTTGTCGTAATTTCTCTCCCGCGTATCCCCCAAATTCGCGCCAACCTTCTATTCATTTTCGCTGTCGTTCAATTCGGCTTATTGATTTACTCTTCAAAACCTAGGGTATCCCATCGCGCCATCTCCTCCCCCCCTCCACCCCATGGCCAGCTATCCCCCCGTCTTATTGGGGTCTGTAAGTGCTATGCCTGATGATACTGCAGTATCAGACCTTCCTCGTGGACAAGTCGATTACCTCTCTCATGAATGGCGAGAAGAAGATGTATGGCGTTCGTGGCGTAACATGACCCGCTTAAAGAACGAAATCGCGAATGGAATCAGACTAGAAAACGCTTCCTGGCGTACTTGGTGGAAACAGCGCAATAACCTCAGCACTGTTAGCCCCGAGACCCTCAATTGGTGAGTTTCTCATTTTCTTCAAAATTCCATCACCTTGCTTGCTTGCATCTCATATTGTCCACTACCTTTTCATTTCTGATCGTCGCCACGACCCTCGAACCCTGCATCATATCGGACATATGTATCATGTCCATTCACACTTCCTTATCTCTACCTCAGCTGCGTGCTTGCGTCCTCCCCATGTTGTCATTTTTTCAACTTTTTGCTACACTTTTACCCCACATCTTGCATGACGCTAACAACTTATCCAGGCTGAAAGACTCTGATGTTACGTGGCTGTACGGTCCCCTTCACACCGCTGATTATCCAGCCCCTACCCCCACTCCCAAGCCTTCACCCAACACCGCTGCCGCTCTCGATCTCCCTATGATCCCTTCATCCCCGCCCCCAACAAAGCCAATCCTCAAGCACCGTTCCATTATGGAACTACTCACGTCCGACCTACCTTCTTCCCCTATGTTTAGCCCCCCTGATTCGGATGAGGACGAAGTGTTCCACGTGCAGTCGGATCAGGAGCCTCCGAAGCACTTGACCGGTCCTGGCGTCGCAGGGATTATCAAACGACCACCCCTCATGCACACCAAGAGCGATACGCATATCTCCCGCTTGGGACCAAATCGTGCCTTCAGGCGCGATTCACCACCGCGGATCATTCCATCTGGTACTCAACTCACAAGTGAGAAGCCCCCCATCTCACCGCAGGGGTCCTCATCCGAAGCTGTGATTGTACCTGGCCAAAAGCGGAAACATATAAGCTTCAACACGTTCGTAGAACAATGCATCGCGATCGAGAAGCCAAAGAAGAAGCGCACGATGTGGAATGTTGAGTATCCCAATTCCAAGGCTGTGGATTCGAGCGCATTTGGCGAAGGATATGGCGCCGAGGACGACGGGTCAGTATCCGGTTTCTCCCTAATGGACAGCACACTTATGTCCCGTCGATCATTTTTTCCTCACAGGTACGATGAGGACTCTGAAGATGGGATCATCGATGAAGCAGATGAGCTTCTTTTCGGAGATGAAGACGACCGCCCTCATTCACAGTCACATCCTCACGCTTCCTATTCTCCGAGTGCTCCTTCACATCCGTCACATCCACGGTCTTCCCCCCCGCCACAGAATACTTCCCCGTTGTCATCTTCCACTTCTGAGGAAGAAGATGAAGATGAAGTCCTCGAGATGCGCGTTAGGCATCCTAGCACTGTACCCTCGCTACCCGCTCGCTCTTCCTCGCATTCTTCTTCTTCAACTTCGTCTTCTTCCTCCCGGTCCCGCCCACCCAAAGCTCGTTCCGCATCATATTCGCATAGTAACGGCTCCTCGTTACATCGCAGGCGACCCAGCGCCAATGCCCTGGTGCACACATGTAGTACGGACAAGGAACTTGTTACTATTGCGCTCATCGCACCGACTATCTTGAAGACTCGAGCAGAAGAGGATGAATACCCCTATGTCCATCCCCACTCTTATCCTCATCCCCCAACAAGCGACAAGTGGTATTCCTACTGTGCTCAGGACTCGCCTGTGGAGCTTGTATATGTCCCCCGGAGCTATATTTCCGACGACAGGGATGCAAGCGCGGACCACGGTGCCATAGAAGCCGATCCTTATCATAGGAGCTTGCAGCCTGGCCGATTTTTCGACTACCCTCTTGTCGCCTCCCCCAGTCCACAACAGGATGTGCCAATAAAGGAGGAGACCCAGGCATACTTTGGGCAGCATAACTGTGCTGAGCCTGAAGGAGGACGCGTGCTTCGCTGCGCCCAAGACGGCGTAACGACAAGCGTTCCTGTTGCACGTAATATGGGAGGGCCTGAGGTAGTCGTGGATACCCCTGTAGAATGCACGTCGCGGTCTAGGTCAAGATCGCGATCCAGATCGAAGTCTCACTCCAGATCCAGGTCCCGTACGCCATCGCCTGCGTTGATATCCGTGCAAATGCCTCCCCCAAGCACGGCGGTTCCTGTACCCCGGACCAACTCGTCGCATCCGCCGTCCTCTTCTGGTCTGCTCCAACCACCTGACGCAGGCATGTCTCGTGGTCGGTCTGTGTCCTCGCCGACGCTGTCCTCACAGACTGAGGTGCCGCAGACACGAGGACGCAGCATCACCCGGACATCTTCCTATTCAGATCGTGACAGTGAGGGTGCGGACAGCCCTATGGGGAGCCTCAGCCCTGATGGTGCGTTTGGACTGAGTATCGGGATTGGCAGCGCTTATGCCGGCGGGCGTGGCGACCGAGAAAGGGAGGGAGTCAGCCGCCTCGGGGAGCGTGGCCGGGAACGTGTTGGGCGTCGAACGGGATCCGGCTCGAGTCTAAGCCCGGAGCAACAGCAGCCGTCTGCAGTTGTTACGCTTCCACCCCCAGAACCGAAGAATAAGCGCACGTCTTCCTCGTCTTCTGACTCGTCGACGATATCGGCTGTTTCTGTGTGCACGACGCGCCCGTCACCTCGCCTTGTTGTGGATACAGAACGTAATACGCGAGCTGACCTAACACAGGCTGCGTCTGCGGCCATACCCACATCGCCCAATCAAGTGCAGACGATTGATGAAGAACAAGATCGTATCTCACGGCAACCTACGCCTGCCAATTCACCTATCCTTGTCATGCGCTCCACGCTTCCGTCCCCGAAATCCTATTCCCCTGTATCTTCTTCACGGCATGAGCGCAAACCCTCAAGTGGTATGTCCAGAAGTCCCACGAGGAGTGAAGATCGGCAAGGTGGAACGCTCGTTGGGCGTGCTGTTGAGATCATGTCGAATGCGGGTGCCTTCATCGGTTCTTTCTGGCATACCGGAGCCCAGGCGAGTGTTACTGCGCCGTGACTCTTAATTTCAACGTGTCTGGAGCCATCGATCACCAACTCGCCACTTCCCACGAGCACATTATGCGACTCAATTCCCCGATATCTTCCCCAACCGCCTGACACTTAATCACTCACAGATTTTACTTATAATCGCTATTTTGGAATTATTTTCGTTTAGGTCTGGCTCGTGCGCCATCTCCATCTCTGGTTTTTGTTGGTGTTGGTCTTCCTGCGTCTTCTCAACTAGGCTTCTCCTTCTCCTTGTGTGCTTCTCTGGTACATATTATCACCCCACCTTTGGACTTAGAAATCATTCATCCATAGCACATGTTTCTTGTTGCAATCTTCACATATAGTACCCCTCCGGCTTGAGATTTAATGGCTGCATAGGCTGACTTGTTGCACTTACTCGTACTGACTACTTTTTGGCTGTACATGGATGTATACTGTATCGTTGACACGCTATGGTCACGTCTGCGCAGAATGCTTTCTCTGCATGTACGGTTGTATTATTCGATGGTGTTTATAGAACGTCTTTTTCCTGAGCTCGGAGTCGAAAATGAAGCTATTGACATCGAGGAGCCACGGGCCGTCACCGTGACGTCAGATATTGCTTCCCACATCCAAGCTATTCTGGTGTTGCAGTGTGCCCATCACGTTATTCTATTCATCATGCCCGTACCGCGTACTGTAATCGAGCAGATCAAGCAGATCATTCCTCCCCTGAACGGCTCTCTGCACAAAGGACAATCAGGTGACTATCACTCGCCCCTCGGTAACAAATGTCCATGACATCTATCTCACTCAGGCAGAGTCGGTGTGCTGGGAGGAGCTTTTGAGTGAGTATATAATATCATTATTGCAGTTCTGGGAGTTGACTGTATTGCAGTTACACTGGTGCACCATTCTTCGCGGCCATATCCGCATTGCGACTGGTACGTATATTCAAGCGTATCAACGCGTGCTAAAGCTTCGTATACCCAGGGTGCAGATATTTCGCATGTCATCTGCGCGCCTACAGCTGCTCAGGCTATCAAGAGTTATTCCCCTGACTTGATTGTTCATCCCATTCTCAACGAGGAAGCGTGAGTCCATCCATGGGCCGTGCTCCAGAGGTTTCGTCTGACCATCACAGAGCAGAGCACCTGGCACAGTAGAGGGAACACTCAGGTCACTGCTTTCTCGGTTGCATGCCCTCGTGATGGGACCGGGACTAGGCCGTGAGGCCTACATGCAGTCGTACGCTCGCATGGCCCTATCTATCGCTCGCGAGCAGGCTATGTTCGTCGTCCTCGACGCTGATGCCCTGTGGATGGTCCAAGAAGATCTTCGCCTCATCGTAGGGTACCGCCGCGCAGTGCTCACTCCCAATGTCGTCGAGTTCAAGCGTCTGAGTGAGTCGGCGGGTATCTCACCAGACGTACCTGCCAAAGAGCGGGCTGCGGAACTGTCTAGACGTCTTGGGGGTGTCGTAGTTCTGGAGAAAGGTGCTACTGATTTGATCGCGAGCGATACCACGGGTGGAGCTGCAAGTCTTGAGGTAAGTGGAGTGGGTGGGGAGGATGGAGAGCGGCAACGCTTGAGGGAGGTGGTTGAAGTGGATGTAGAAGGTGGGCTGAAGCGGTGCGGTGGGCAAGGAGACGTTCTTAGCGGAACGGTTGGAGCGATGCTTGCGTGGGGGAAATGTTACGAGGATGGTGCCTTTGGGTACGTTCTCCGTCCGGCGATGTGACACGGCTGATGCCTATTGGCGGATAGTGATGGGAGTATTCCCGTTTCACGTCTCCCGCTCCTGGCGGCTGTTGGTGGAAGTATGGTTACCCGGACCAGTAGCAGAAGGGCGTTCCAGCTTGAGGGAAGGGGTTTGGTAACACAAGACATGCTTCCACAGCTTGGCAAATCGTTTTCAGAGGTCTTTGGTGAAGATCTGTGGGCTGGAGAAAAGGGGAGGCTCTAGATGTAAAGATAACATAGAAAAGTATGGAAAGTTGGAAACATATGCATTTGCAATAGAAGAGGAACATTTCGGGTTAAATGACGAGGTCATGGGGAACAGAAAAGGGGAGCAGCCAGGGGCGAGTATCCTGCAGGGGGAACAGAAAAGCTGTGGATCTAGTCGGTGACCTAAGGGGGGGACTCGGAGGACTGACTCTCCTGAACGAAGCACGAGAATTCAAACGTCGAAAAGACATAAGGACTCGGAAGAGCAAGAGAATATGAGCAACTCAGAAACAGCGACCACAGAATTATACAGTAAGCCATAGACTACTTATCGCCGCAAGGAGCAACGTGCGCACGCTCAGACGTGCCAGGCCCAGGAGGGACTCGGAAGTTACGTCGCGTTCCTGGGAGACGCACGTGATGAAAATCACGTCGTCATTGATATAAGAAGACTTATTCGCCACCTTGGAAGGTCATTTCTCCAAGAACATCGATGGGCTATCAAGTCAAGGAGATTTCAACCAAACCTTTTGACGGGCAGAAGCCTGGTACATCCGGTCTCAGAAAGAGGTATCTACTAGCTCGATCACCCCGATATACATGCTAATCACCATTCCGAAGGGTGAAGGTGTTCCAAAAAGAGGTGCGCGACGCCTCACTGCGATAGTCCTAACAGATGACGGAATTTCTTCAGCATTACACTGAGAATTTTATCCAAGCTATATTCGATTCTATCAAAGCTGAGGGTGCAACGCTCGTCATCGGAGGCGATGGTCGTTACTTCTCCCCGGAGACCGTCCAGACTATCCTGAAGATCGGGTCTGCGAACGGGGTAAAGAAGTTCATAGTTGGAAAAGATTCTATCCTCTCTACACCTGCAGCATCTAACGTCATCCGTAAATACAAGGCGGACGGTGGTATCTTACTCACTGCGAGCCACAACCCCGGAGGCCCCGAGAATGACTTCGGGATCAAATATAACGTCTCTAACGGTGGTCCTGCACCTGAAAATGTAACAGACAAGATTTACGAGATTACGAAGACCATCTCAAAGTATAAGATCATCGAGGCTAATCCCGTATGTTCATATACACTCATCTATCGGAATGATACTTAGATCTTTGATATCAGGTCGATCTTTCCAAAATTGGTGACACGAGCTATGGACCAACTAAAGTTCAAATCATCGACTCAGTAGCAGATTACGTTCAACTCCTCCAAGACATTTTCGACTTCCAGCTCATCAAAGACTTCCTCCAGAACAATGCGGAGTCATTCCGCGTCCTATTTGATGGATTGCATGGCGTCACAGGCCCTTACGCACGCGCGATATTGGTGGAAACCCTCAAGCTCCCCGAAGCCTCCATTCAAAACTGTGTCGCACTGCCGGACTTTGGCGGAGGTCACCCCGACCCCAATCTCACCTATGCACACTCACTTGTCGAGGCTGTCGAGGAGAAGAATATTCAATTCGGCGCTGCGAGCGACGGCGACGGCGATAGAAACATGATCTACGGCAAAGGTGTTTTTGTCACTCCCAGTGATTCAGTCGCCATCATCGCAGACTGGGCACATGTTATTCCATACTTCAAGAAGGGGGGCGTGAAGGGCCTTGCGAGGAGTATGCCAACCAGCAAAGCGATTGATCTTGTTGCTCAGAAGAAGGGCCTGGAATACTTTGAGGTTCCTACCGGTAGGTCTATAGTGTTCAGATAGCGCCACACGGTACTCACCGCTGTTAAAAAAGGATGGAAATTCTTTGGTAACCTCATGGATGCTGGCCGCCTTTCAATCTGCGGTGAAGAGTCTTTCGGAACAGGCTCTGACCATATTCGTGAGAAGGATGGTATCTGGGCAATCATAGGTCTGTCTCACTGTCAATCGTGTTTATACCTACTCACCGTCAGTCAGCTTGGTTGAATATTATTGCTGCTGCCAATAAGGAGTCGCCAAATGAGCTCATCGGCATCAAGGAGCTTCTGATGAAACATTACGCCATTTACGGACGATCATTCTTCAGTCGATACGACTATGAAGAAGTATCCTCTGAAGGCGCCAACAAGATCGTTGCGCTTTTGAACACCGCAATCACCTCGTCTTCGCTCGCAAACAAGTCTTATAAGTCAAAGAGCACCAATCAGGACTTCACCATCGCATCTGTCACGAGCTTCAGCTACACAGACCCGATTGACGGGAGTGTGAGCAAGAACCAAGGACAGGTCGTGCTGTTCGATGATGGATCGCGGGTGGTGTTCAGGTTGAGTGGCACCGGCAGTCAAGGTGCGACTGTTAGGTTGTATGTGGAGAGGTATGTTGGACCGGAGGCCGGCAAGGAAGTGTTAGCAGGTGATACCGCTGAGGGCCTGAAGGGCCTCATCGAGGTTGCCTTGGAAATCAGCAACTTAAAGGAGTTCCTCGGTAGGGAAAAGCCTACTGTCATTACGGTGAGCTCATCTATCAAAGAACATTTCAATTTGCTGATGATTTGTTCTGAAGTAATACCATATCTCTTTAACGTGGAATTTGAACAATTGTAGACACTCTGCACCACCAGTGTATGTCAATGGATTTCCTGCCATTCGATAAAGCACGTTTGTATACCCAATACTTCAAGTTAACATGTAAGACATACTGTTAATGAGTTTACACGTCACGGACAGGCAGTTTCACGAACGAGGGATTTCATGCATCATTAGCGAGATCTCTTGGATGGATAGCAGCTTAAAACAGGATCGTAAGAGGTTGAATTCCGAATCACCCGCCTGTGATACTGATGGTACACTGTGCCCCGAATAGTACCATGTTTCTACCGCATTCCAAAAACGTGGCGCAGAGCCGAAGCGTAACCGCGGTTGTCGGTGATTGCCTGTCCAGCGCCATAGCTGCAATCCAAAAACATTGTTGATCACGGATGTGTGGCAAGATATCGAAAGTCGCACCTATCGTGACTGAGATGAGATTCACAGTCATCTGAGGGCCAGATTTAAAAACCAGCTGTACGAGAGGCTGCGCGTGTTGCGCTTGGTGACCGTGCAAAGAACGGAGACTCTGGTATGCAAACCAGACAACGGAGGGCGAAGATCTAGCGAAACTGATACTGGCACAACTGAGAGACATGTACAAGCCAGAAAATTAAGCCATTAGAGTGGGCTTGTAAAAGCTGTAAGTCAACTTCCACGCTTGATCATATAAGCCGCGAGCCTCTCCGCAGCGATCGAAATGAATATACAGTTGAAATTCTCACAATGCATAACGCTGGTCCCCCAA